>JAMQGT020006316.1:0-12500 GCA_024447675.2 Pterophyllum scalare | reverse complement strand
ATTGTGCGTACATTTGTTGTTTCATTCATATTTGATATCAGTGTCAGAAATTGTTGAGATGCTATTACGATCGGTCATTACACCCAGCCATCCCATGGTGATAATATTAATTAGAGATGAAAATAACATTACATTTTTTAAGGATGTTTTTGAAAGCTTTTCAGAGAGGTGCTTCAACAGTGTTTGACTGATTTACTGCAGTTTCTTCTCAAAGTATTATGAATGACTAATTATTATTATCACTGAAGGACACAGATAATTATAATCAAATGTAACTTAGTATTCTTTAAACTACCACCTACTTAAAGATCTTGTGTCTTTTTAGTGTTTTTATGACTGATAATGAACTGGCAAGAGTGTAGCCCTGGGATTTCTCTCCAAGGATTTTCCCCTCTCGACCCTTAATTATTTTCCACCTTCACATCTCATCGGAAGGTGTCGGAGGGCATTGTTGCCTTGAATATTCATCATGTCCGATTTCTCTGCTTTAAATATTCTTCCCTGTTTAATCATCTTCTTAGTTATAAGTGAGGCGCATGTGTGATTGACTTGAGCTCTTTTTCAAACACTGTATATTCTGTCAGTGCCGCTGACAGGAGAACAGTGTTTGTGTTCACCCATCTTCTTTAGGAGCTGAGATTAGATTGCACAGTGAGGAATGGACCAGGTCTGCTCTTACGACTCTTTTTTTTTTTCTTTTTTACAACACAGTTTTCCTCCTAGTAAATTGGTCTGTGTTTGCCTCACTCTCTACACCAGCAAAACAACATCTTCCCTGGAGCTATAAGATCTCAATTCGTTCTTTCCCCAGTGTTGGGCTCTCAGTCCTCCAGTGTTTCTGCTCTGAAATGGTTGCTTCTCTGTGATCTTTGATCTCTATTCATATAGTCTGTTTTGGGGAAACTTGCTTGGCTTTCCTCTGAAGATGCTTTTCAGTTTACCCCTCCCTGCTCAATATTGTTAAACAGCTAACATTTTAAGAATTAACCTGGCACATGACATGTTAACTTATCATTGCCATGATACTCAAAGCAGTTCAGTATCGTGCTGCAAAAGTAACCTTGTCATGTAATTAGACTCTGCTTTAGAGCAGTGTTCATGATAGATTTGTTTTTAAACTGAAATGGTGGCAAGAAATTACTTAATAATGTAATAAGCTGAAAATGTTTGCATTTTACTAAAGTACGTGCACTGCATGTTCTTTAGGAACACGCGGCGCACGCGGATCATCATTAAGCATGCTGCAACGGTTTTGCAAAGCTTTGTTCCACTTGTGTGATAGCCACCTGTTCTGTGTTTTCCCTCAAGGTCTTGTTCAGTGTTACAGATCGAGACCTTTCGCAGACTGGCTTGTACCGCAATCTTGAAATTCTCACTGAGCAAATCCCCCATGTGCTAGCTGAAATGAAATTAGAACCCACCACCTCACAATATGGCTTATTGTTTTTCCTCAGCATTTCCCCGAGAAAACCACTATTCATTTTACTAAATGATTCCAGGACCTGCACGGATCAGCTCCTTGGAGGGGATGTTGTTTGAATGGATGATGCTTTTAAACACAATTTACATTGTGCTGCGTGTGTCGTTCTTTGTGACGCGCACCATGGTGCCAATTCAACCCAGTATTACTTGCTTATTACCCGCCTATTAGCTATAAACATATGATGTTACCACAGGGCAGTTATCTGTTGTACAAGTGTAATGGATCGCTTTAATAAGCCTCATCTCCAAGTAGAGCAACTGTGTTGTGAGGGCGATATTTCTGGAGGAGAAATCGCTGTCTGATCTTTATTTGAAATAAGATGTCGGCCAAAAGTAGCTGCACACTGCAGATTTATGGACAGATTTACATCTTGAGGATGACAACAAAACCTGGGTAAATTCCTCAACAGAATATCAGGAAACTGCTGTGCACAGCATCTTTTGCTATTGGCAACACGTTTGCAAACCTCAATCCAAACTATGGCCTTGGGTGAACAGTGTGCAGAGGATCCATTATAAATTTCTCCTAATACTTAAAAACTGTCCTTCCCTTCTGTTAAGCTTGTAATTGTCTTAAATTAAAGAGCAACTGCAGACTTCACCAGACCTGTGAGAACAAAAGCAGAACTTTATGATTCACCTGCAGGAACTATCTTAAGTTGTTCAATTATATTGGCTTTGAAGGTCTAGTCCCCAAAGCTCTGAGTAAATGATGAATGTGAATGTGATGTGTGGGAGTTATTTGAAATGTGAGCTGTCTTCCAGTGGAGCATGTACAAAGTGCATGAACAAAAGCATTTTCAATGGATAAAACAACTCCTTTTGTATGTAAGGATCTATGAATTATTGTTCAGCTTCTGCTAATGAAATTGTTCTGAGTCTGTACGTAGAAGCCTACCATTCAACAGGTTTGGAGTTGACATGCTGTATATTGTTAAGTGGAGCGAGTGTGTTAAGATGTTGTTTCTGTGTCTGTTTTACTTTCCATCGTTCTCTAATTGGTACTGTATTGTAAGATGACATATATTTTTTTATACGTATCATTTCAAATGTTGTATTGTAAATGCTGTATTTAAAATTAAGTTAGATTAAACAAATGAATGCTTACTTTGTTGTGTATTGACTTCTGAGACACACCAGTGGGGCACGTGAGCTCAAGAGATCACAAAATATTGAATATATGTCCGGGCTATGTCAGGGCTTGAATAAACACCATTAAACACCATTTGCATGCCCCTGAATCATAAATGTTGGTCTGCTTTCACCTAAACATGTTTTGTTTCGTTGTGAAGAATGACAATAAAAGATTACACTCTTATGACATAAATTTTCAATAAAACAGAGAATTTAAAAGTTTGTTTAATTGTGCAGTAAGAGCAAGCCTGTTTGACTCGGATGTTGCTGTAGCTTAAAGCAAAAAAAACCCATACATTATTCATTTCAATATTCATATGCTTTCTCCTCTTTTTAAACCGCATACCTAATGAAGGACAACAGATGATGTCAGAGAAATAGGGGGTGGTTTGGGGTAACTGTTTTGTGCTGTTTGCCTATTGGTCAAGACGAGTTATATATTTTCTTACAATCCGCAGTCAGGCAAAATACATGCTGAAGAAAACAGTGTGGTTAAAATGGCATTTATACACTGTGACATGCTGTATAACTTTTACAGCATGTATAAAAAGATGTATGAGGCTCTGTATGGTAAGTGTCTGTTTAACATCTTTATGATGTTATTGTAATTGTAGGGATTGTAGGGTCTTATCCTTACAACTGGAAAAAGAGTTTGTTGCTCTATTAAAAAAGAAAGCCCTCCGTAAAGCTAGTACATCTTACTATTCATCACTGATTGGAGAAAATAAGAACAACCCCAGGTTTCTTTTCAGCACTGTAGCCGGGCTGACAAAGAGTCAGAGCTCTGTTGAGCCGAGTATTCCAGTAACCTTGAAAATTTTTAACCAATAGAGGAAAAAAATGACCATCTCACAGACATATCATTATGTACAGCTTTTGGATGGAATTACCTTGGCTTCCAATAACATCCTGGAGTCATTTTTGACTAGGATATTCCCTTCAAAGCACATATTAAACAAATATGTGGGACTGTTTTCTTGCAATATCGCTAAAATTAGAAACATCCTCTCTGAGAATGATGCTAAAAAACTAGCTCATGGATTTATTACTTCTAGGCTGGACTATTGCATCAGGTTGTCCTAAAAACTCCCTGAAAATCCTACAATTTATCCAAAACGTGGTAGCAAGAGTACTGACAGGGACTAGACAGAGAGAGAAGGCTAGTCCATTTTGCCGAAATTTCATTGCAGCAACTCAAAATGGTTGGTTGGTTGGTTGGTTGGTTGGTAGGTAGGTAGGTAGGTAGGTAGGTAGGTAGGTAGGTAGATCCAGCAGAGTCCAATAGAACACCTTTGGGATGCGGTGAAACTGGAAATTGGCATCATGGATATGCAGCCAACAAATCTGCACCAACCGTGTAATGCTATCATGTCAATATTGACCAAAATCTCTAAGGAATGTTTCCAGCAATTTGTTGAACCTGTGCCATGAAGAATTAAGGCAGTTCTGAAGGTAAAAGAGGGTCTAACAACCTTACTAGCAAGGTTTACATAACAAAGTGTCCAGTGTGGTGCATTTATACATAAATATATATATGTCATCTGTCTGCTCAGTCTTAGAGCTAACACAATATTTTTCAGTTGTAATGATATAGGCCACAGAAAGTTGCCCCCCCCAAAAAAAATTTTGAGGGTCAACATTATTAGAGTGTCCTGGTCCAAAATAGACCTAGGAGAAGGCTGAACTCCTAAGGAAGTTCACACAGGCATGTAAAGAACATGCAAACGCCACACAGGAGGGGTCTGTCATGATTCAAACTTTCTTGCTATGAGGTAAAAGTTAAAGTTGAGTTAAGAAATACATTTTAAAAAATCTGGGAGGATTTTCAGTTTTGTGCAAGAATTTGATGAAACACAAGTGACAAGATTACCTCCCAGTAGTGGATGAATGTTTCTAGCTCATCATGAAAATTTCAACATTTTATAAAACCAAAATGAACGTCACTCTCGGCTATAAAACATCTCATTGATTCGATGAGGGTTTCACAAAGCCAGGAGATTCGGGGAATGCTTTGAAAGATTAGAAAAAATGAATAGTTTTCACTGACAACTATCACTGACAGTTATCTTAAACAATGCTAAATATTTAGAGTTTTAATTTGCATGTAAACTTATTTTTAGAAGAGGAATCAATAAATTAATTCCTCAGATATTAAGAGTTTCATGACATGTTTAATAAAGGAGTTGGGACTTGATAGTAGCAGCCCTATTTCAGAGCTGTTTTGTCACAGTGGTCTCTGCCTCACTCTATCTGCTGTCCTTCAAAGTCATCCAGAACCAAAGGTAACCGAAGGTAAGCATACATTACGACCCAGCACCGAGAAACCACAGCTAATACGCACCATGAAGGAGCCAGGGAGGTAAGTAAAATCCAATATCCCACATAACAAGACCTGCACTGTGCACAGTGGGAGACATCAGCCAATCAGTGCTGTGGTTGCCATGGTGCTGCCAGCATGAACCTGCACAAGAGGGAAAACCCCACGATATCAGGCTGATATGGACTGTGTGGATTTCCTCATTTGCCTTTTGATCTGTCCTCCTCTCATGTGTCTGGGAATTCACCTCCATAGATGGGCTTTAATTCCACTCACATTAATTTTATGTCCATTAAGAAGCCACAGCAATGTGTGCAGCAAATCAAAAGAACAATGGACAAGGCTTGTTTTTTTTTATTTTGGCTGCTTCCTCTCTTAAGGTGCGGCTGCAATATGCTGTCGAGCACAGACCAGTGCAACATGAAAGCTTCTAAATAGCTTTTGATTGAGTCCATTTTGTGCCTTGTGTTTTATGGAGCTCTTACAGCACAGACCCACAAGCCAGGTGCGCTGGCTGAGGTTGGGCTAAGCTGGGGAAATGGTGGTGGAGTGATAAAAGACATAGTGAGTAAGCTGAAAAGAAGTGTAATGAACAGGCAAATGGGCAAGTATGGGGATTTGAAAGCACAGAATTTGAAGCAAAGCTTAAAGGTAGGAAAACACAAAGCAAGCATGGATGATGAATGACTTGTAATAACCTGGCTAGCAACCTGTGATTGTGTGCTAGCCAGGTCCATCACAGGTAGCCAGTGATGGAGGGGTCACTGAGCATTTGGGTGCTTTCGTGTTGATGAGAAGCCAGTTACAATAGATACTTAGATGCCTGAGCCAGCCTGTGCTCCTGGGTGTCTAAGCAGTTTTACGATGGAATGGAAACAAGTGCATTGCTAACAGCCAAAACTGTGATGAAAATTGCTGAGGGTAAAAAAAAAACATGTCGAGCACTTGATCATCTTTTGTTACCAGATGGTGGTAAAGAAAGCAATAAGTAGAATCTACATGAGCTGACTGGAGGCTTCAGCTTCCAACTTAAACTGTTTGTAAAAAGACATTCAGGGGTGTGTCTAGAGGGGGGCACCTACCCCCACTACCACCAGTGCCACCGGGCTGGTATACTAGTACCTTACCATGAGAAACTTAGTGCATTTACTTTACTGAAGTTTCAGTGTTCCATACTTTAAGTATTTCTATGGTATGCTGCTTTCTACTTTCCACTATATTTGAGGTCCAAATATTGTACTTTCTACTCCATGCCATGTATTTTAAGCCTTTTATTACTTTGCAGATTCTGCCATGTTCTTGGTTCCCCTCTTTGCTATTACACACACACACACACACACACACACACACACACATATATTTGAAGCAGTTTTCTGGGAGAAGGGGATTCGCTATACTCTTTTTTTTTTTTATCAGGATGTAAACATTACTTTATTTCTGCTGTAAACTGGACATGTTAACATGAGAGTTTATGAGGATTGATTTATTTCTGAAGCAAACTTCTTATGACCAGGCGAAGAGCTGACTGTCACACATGGTAAAAAGGAATAACATATAACTGCGTAGGTTATGAGTTTAATTACATGGGTTAAGCCACAATCTCATTGCATAGATTATCCATTGCAAGGGCAGACAACCTCAAAAAATCTTTTCATTCACCGTCATGATGTTGAACATTAACCATGAACCTGCCCAGCAGAACACTGTGTGCTTCCCTTTAACAACTCCCATGGCATTTACAGGATCTTCTTGAGGAGTGGAGATAAAAGGAACTGTGCTGCAGGCGCTGCTGGAGCCAGCTTCTGCCTCAAAGTGTATAGTCCCTACGGCGAATGAGAGTTTAATCGCTCCCAATTGCTTTGCTTCACAAAGGTGTGACCCCCCCCCCCACGTTCCCAACACCACCCTCCCATCTGTCTCTCATTGTTGCCAGCGAATAAATCTTGCCGCAGGGAGATGTGCTGCTACTTTTCCTCAGCCTCCTCTTCCCTAAAACCTTCACTTTCAGCTTTTGTAATGCTTTCATCCAACTGGGAACAGGGAAAGGAGTAATCAAAACAATTACCTAAGTCCCATTTTGTTTCATATGAGACTTGTCTTTTTTCATGCGAATTGTCTGCCAGGATGAAACAGGTTGTGTCTTGGGGACTTTTTGGGGAACATCACACAGGCAGCAGCTGTCACAACACAAGAACAGCTTCAGTGGCATGCTGGTTTTACCAGCAGGTTTATCACTTGGCTCCTTCAACAAGAGATACACAAACAATTACCAAAAAATAGACACAAAGTACAAAAAAAATTCATTTTAGTTATCAGAAGACCTTCATAATAGAACTTACAGCAATCTGGACCACTGGGTAAAAAAAAAAAAAGATAGCTGCAGTGCATGTTTCAATATTATTACCGCTGGGGATTGTTATCTATTTTCTCAAAAGATTTTTTTAAAAAAAGCTTTCTCAGTGACAAGCTTACCTCACAGTGTGCCTCGTGTTTAGCCAAACAGATGAGAACAGGAAAAAAAGGTCGGGCAATATTTTGGCAGCTCAACAGAGCCTTGACTTTGATGAGACAAAATGAGCTCACCACAAGATATAGCATATTTCCTGGCCCTCCCCACTGCTCATATCTATCCACTACAGTAACTCTCATACTCTCAGGCATGTTGTCCGAAATTGTAAAGGCCTTAATTAAAGATTAATGTCAGGATTTCTTGCATGCGCCGCTTAGATAACACATTTCCCAGGGCGCAAAGCTTAAAATCGCACAGGCTGGACACCAGATTTTTCAGGTTTCAGAACAAAAGCTCTCAGTTCTCTGGCCAACTAGATCTTTTCAGCTGAAGGACAAGCAATAACGGCTCTGCCACTGTTTTTGCAATGCCACCAGTGTGACTGAGGATGGGGGGGGACATTTTAATTATCATAGGCAGTCAAAGGGGCACAATCAGCCAGTTGAAGGCCCACTGCACCAACTGCATGTCCCTCCACCCCTTGAAACAATTACTAATGCTTGTCTTATTCATGAAGCCTGTTTATAATGCCAGGGCATGCCACAAACTAGAGGGATCTGTCTGTGAGAATCAGCCTTGTATATGCCTTTCCACACACAGAGACATAGATGCATGGCATGTATGTACAGGAGGCCATTCAATCATGTGCATGCATGCGTGCTTATGTAAACATGCGTTTCAGCAATTTTAGACAGATGCAGATGAACTCTGAAGAGCTCCAGTGGAGCGCCACTGCGGTGCCGGCAGTGCTGTAATGGGGCTTGTTGGTTTAACTGTCACCTCCCAATAAAATCTTTTCCAATCATTTCTTCCTTGAAAAATATAAGATCCACAAACAGTGACACAGAAACCACACAGGGACATTAGCTTCCATGTTTAAAATCAATATACTGGGGTTTATTGAGACAGAGCCTTGTGTAGGTGCAAGTGAAATAACGTTGATGGTTTGAAAGCTATGTAATATGGCTCTTTCTGTGCTCCTACACTAAAATACTAAAATATACAAAAATAACAACTGTTAAAAAAATAAAAAAGAAAGAGACTAACATAAAGTAGCAAGAATGCCTTGCAATAACTGGCACTTGTCCTAGCCATAAAATAAAACATGCTTTTCCAACACCTAAGAATATCTAGTCTGGGAAGCATTAATTTACTTAATTTTTCTGGAGTCAAAAAAGACTATAGCACTGCAAACACTTTTACTGTAACAGCACATCTTGAGTCGCATAATTAGAGTGAATGGCAGTTTCAGTCAATAGTTTGGTATCTCCATCATGCCTGTTAGGGTGATGATTGAGTTTGCCCTCATCTATAGTATATGTAGTATTGACATCATTACCAGTGAACTATAAAACTGTGTCAACCATTATACAGTTACCATAGCTGCAACTCTGTAGCGATTGCATATACAGTGTCAATTAGCTTGTTTAATTACCAATAACACAGGACAACTTGAAAAGTAAGAGATTAAGTTGAATCAGCGAGGTCCATTGTTTTCATTTATCAGAATGGGTAGAAGGGCATAATCACTGTTTCACTGCTGACAATTACCAAAGAAACAAAGAAGAGACTTTGTTTAATTAACTCAAGTCAGATTATCAAGAACATTTATTGAAAACCGTAACTAGTAGACCTAGGTTGTGTTATCCTCACAAAAAGACAGGATTAACATTATACCAAAGCCAATACCCATGGCTGTCTAAAGCTTAAAACTCAATATCTGTGTATGGCTTCATTTTAAAAATATATAAAATATGTATTTAAATATATATTATATGTGAATGGTTATCTGTCTCTCTGTGTTAGCCCTTCGACAGGCTGGCGACCTGTACAGGGTGTACCCTGCCTCTCGCCCTGTGATAGCTGGCGATAGGCTTTGTATAGTAGTAGTATATATATATATATATATATATATATATATGTAGTAGACATATAAGACATGCTAGGTGTCCAGGCATGCAAACAAACATGTCAGGCTAATAGTTTGGTTTTTTTACCCCCAACTACAGTTGTGTGAAAATGTATGTGCCCCTTCCTGATTTCTTAGTTTTGTTCCCCCTTAATAAATAATAATTTCATTAATTAAGGTAAAAAATCTGTCCAAAGTAACTGCCTAAACCTAATAACTGGTTGTGCTAGCCTTAGCAGGAAGAACTGCAAGCATTTGTGATAACTGTCACTGAGTCTTTCACATCGCTGTGGAAGAATTTTGGCCTACTCTTCTTTGCCCATTTATTTTAATTCAGCTAACTGGCAGATT
Organism: Pterophyllum scalare; assembly: GCA_024447675.2. Taxonomy (NCBI): domain Eukaryota; kingdom Metazoa; phylum Chordata; class Actinopteri; order Cichliformes; family Cichlidae; genus Pterophyllum; species Pterophyllum scalare. The sequence continues at coordinate 2,798 of JAMQGT020006316.1, read as the reverse complement.
TTCAAGTATGAATGGCCTGTTTAAGGTCATGCCAAAGCATGTCAATTGGATTTAAATTCATACTTTGACTAGGCCACTCCAAATCTTTCTTTGGTTTCACAATTACTTTTCATGGCACTGTACCTAATTAAGATGTTTCTCAATCTGTACCCACACTAAGATCAGTATTTATCTGTCATATACTGCAAGGAGGGCAGTACAGTGATGTGGTGGTTAGCACTGTTGCCTCACAGCTAGAACATCTGGGTTTGACTCCACCTTGGCCCAGGCCTTTGTGTGTGGAGTTTGCATGTTCTCAATGGGTATGGATGTAAATGGTTGTCTGTCTCTCTGTGTTAGCCCTGTGATGGGCTGACGACCTGTACAGGGTGCACCCTGCCTTTCACCCTATGACAGCTAGGATAGACTACAGCCCCCCCCCCCCCGCAACCCTGACAAGGGTAAGCGGAAGAGGATGGATGGACACTGTAAGGTAATATAAAATTACACTGACACTGACATTGAGTTGATAGTATACTATATAATGTACCACAGGGAGCTAGAACAAAAACCATCAGCTCCATACACCCATTGGGCACTCGGGTGAGGACAAAGACTCAGGCAAGGACAAAGACTCAGGCATGGACAAAGACTGAGGTGAGGACAAAGACTCCGGCGGCAGTGCTGCGGCAAACTGCCCTGACAACTGTGGTGACTGGGGCGACTCTGATGACTCTGGCTCTGACAACTGTGGTGACTACGGTGACCAGGGAGATGCTGATGACTCTGACGACTGTGGCTGCTATGCATGGCATGCAGCCATCTCCTCAGACAACTGGGACTGCTTTGCAGGGCATGCAGCTCTCTCCTCAGATGACTTAGGCTGCTTTGCTGGTTGCTCGAAAGGCTCTGGTGATGTAGCAGACACTAAAGACTCTTAAGGCGTGGCAGCATAAGACTCTGAAGGTGTTGCGGCTGAAGACACTGAAGATGATGCAGACAACTCAGACAGCAAACGAGAATATGCAGACAACTCGGGTGCAGATGCTGAACCAGATGATGAAGGTGCAGATAACAGTGCAGATGATGATGCTGAAGACTCAGATGACTGACAAGGTGGTGACAATGCAGATGCTGCAGATGATGCTGATGGTGGAGCAAATGCAGATGCTGCAGATGACTTAGAAGGTTCTGAAGACACTGGCGACTCTGACTGCAGAGGGTGCACTGGATGGCCAGCCTGGGGCTGTGTGGGGCTCACAGCTGTATCCACTGACGACTGGGGGTGACGCTGGGACTAGACTACCCTCACCCAAGGAACAGGAACGGGTTCAGGTGTTAGCTGAACCTTTGCCACCCTCACCCTGGGCACTGGAACGGGTGCAGGGACTTAAGGCAGAAGAGAGAGAGGCATTCAAGACTCTAAACACTCTGAGGGTGCTGCAGCTGAGGGTTCTGGCGACTCGTGAAATAGCTAAGGAGCTGCAGGCTCTGAAGACTGAAAAGGAGACTCGGACACAGAAGGAGGACAAAGAGCTGGCGCTGCAGGCACTGAAGGCTCTGATGGAGGTGTTGCAGACTCTGTGAACTGGGACCACTCTGCAGGGCACCCAGCCATCTCCACTGATGACTGAGGTTACTTGGGAGGGTCCACTGTTACTCTTTGAGGCTGAGGATTTGGCCTGTCTTTGGCTGCTCCCACCCATGGAACAGGTATGTGTGCCAGGTGCCTCACTGTGCTCAGGCACAGAGGAAGCTTCAGCTGGGGCAGCAGTTACTGAGGAGGACTTAAGAGGTTAAAATGGATAACTTCTGCAACAAAGTCCTTAAGGCAGGCAAAGAGCCCAGAAGTCAGGGGTGACCAGACACTGGTCTATTTAACCTGTGTGATATGGCTTCCCTATACCCCTCACTGGGCCATTTAAGCCATTGCTCATAAAGTGCAATCACAGAATCACTAATGTCCCTTAATTCCTCCAAGGCAAAAACAGTCACAGAAGATGTACACAAAATGTATTTACCCCTGGCTGGCATTGAACCAGAAAGAGACAAGTCATTCTTTTTAGCCAGTTCAGAAAGCACGGTCTTTGTATTTTCAATTATTTTAGGAGTCTTAAAAAAGAGTGTTCACTCACGGAAAGAGAGTTCACTGATGGCCCGGTGCCAGTACCTACAGGCAGAAAAGAAGGAGTGAGCTGAGGCTGCACAGAACACACGTCGCCAAACTGGGGCTGTGCAGAACTCATGGTGGCAGCAGACTGGGGCTGCCAATTTCACCGTCAAGAGCTGTGCTTTCTCCTGTGAGAAAGAACAGGAAGCAAGAAGAAGTAACGGCAGGCTCCTTGTCTTCATTCCATGTTTTTGCCACAAATGTGGCCGGAGGGGAACAGTCTGGCGGTGGCGACATGGACACATTGCGGTGGCGAAGAATTTGAATTGTGTGATCCGCTGTTGCAGCGAGGAGGAGAAAAATCAATGCAGCTGTCAGAGAGGACAACTGCCGCAGTTAGTGTCTGGCTCGAGACTGAGGCTATTGAGGTAGTGAGCAGCGTCACCAGGGGGCGATTCTACTGAGGTGGGCCCCCCAGGGCCAGGCGAGTGCCACTGAACAGTGACTTGTATTCAGGGGTGAGCCACATTTTCCACCTGACAGTCTGTTTAACGCAGGGATCCTCACATCTAGGCCTTGAGGGCCTGTGTCCTGCAGGTTTTAGATGTGTCTCAGCTTCAACACACCTGAGTCAAATATAGAAGTCATTAGCAGAACTCTGGAGAATTTGACTGCATCGTTGTCATCGGCAGCCGTCCGTCTCGGATGA
>JAMQGT020006314.1:0-16798 GCA_024447675.2 Pterophyllum scalare | reverse complement strand
CTGTCAGGGTTTTACTTCCATAAAGATGCTCCTAAAGATTTTAAAGAACGGAAAACATTTCTTTAAATGTCCACAGCTGATTTTTGAAAAAAAAATTTTTACACCAGACACCCTCCCTGACGCAACTCCGGGAATCAAACTGGAAATCTTGTTAGGTGAATGAGTAAAATTTTACTGTTTTAAGCTTTTTCATCTGCCCCTGACAAATGCCACTCAGTACGTTATACATAATCTAAAACTAACACTGAAATTAATAAAAAGTTAACTAAAAGTAAACTACTAAAAATAAACAGAAATGAGCAAACCCACATTGGAGTCTAACATTAAACTGAATTGAAGGTGATCAAGTTTACCCTTCTGAGTAAGTCACAGAAGTTTGTAATTGATATGAAAACCCTTAAGAATAAGAAGGATAAGAATACAAATACTTTATTTATTTTAAAAAAATCTAAGAAATTATTGTGTTACACCAACCAAAATATGTAAAATTACACTAAAGGTAACTTAAGTTAGTTTCTTCAGTCAATAATCTTCAAATTTTTTATTTTAGGTACCCGTTTCATTCTAGTTATTTTCTCTTTGTGTGTGTGTTTCAAATGCTATTTTTGTTTGCTAAATAATTAAACGTTGTTTGTATTTGCACTTTTATTAATAAAAGTTTAAAGAAAAAAGTTTTATATTTTCCATTATTGCATTTCTAAATTTTTCAGTTCAGTTTAGTTTATATGAAAATGTGTTTTTATATCCTGTGCCGTGATTGGAGATTTCAGAAACAAATGTATTGCTTGATTAAAATATACCAAATGACCAAAAGTATGTAGACACTCCTCACTCCTTTTCCTTTGTTTATTCTTATGATTCTTGTTAACACAAGTGTAGGAACTGGTTGGGTTTTTTTTCTGGCATTCAGAAAAAACAAACAAACCCCTTACAAGAGATGAGCAAAACTATCAACTTTCAATACAAAAACAAAACAAAACTGTGCATTTATCCCGGGGCTCAGTAAATGGTTCTATAGGTTGGTGTGGAAGAACTTGATTAGCTGTGCACGGAGTCCTGACGTCACCCCCGTTCACACCTCTGAGATAAACTGAAACTGCAGATGTAATCAAGACCGTATCAGCCAGTATCAGTGCTGCACGTCACTGATGGTCTTGTGACAGTTAAATGCCCCACTGCTGTGATCATGTGTCTGCAAACCTTTGTACCCACAGTCTTCTTTCCTCAGTAGACAGGTCAACATGTCTTAACAGGAAAAGCACAGGCTTATTAATCAGGCTGCATTCCACTGAGGGGAGGCCATCCTGCTGTGCATGCCTGTTCATTGTCATGGCATACTGTGGCCGTGAATGCACCTGAGTCATCGTAGGTGTCATTTATTCCACGGGTGTTCTTCTTTGGTCAAAGGTCAAAATGTGCACTGTAAATAATGCATACAGAGAAGAAACAAACCAGATAAACAGAAGTTTAAACTCAGGGTGTGACATTAATGCCTTTAAATATGCTGAAATGTATTTATATTATGAGGTGTAAAGTCATGCAAGGCAATATTTGGTAGAGTAACAATTGGCTTTAAATGTGAGTGATATCCTGAGACTTTCATATACACATTTTGGGGGGGAATTGCTGAGGTCATGAGTCCCAGTTTTTCACTTGAACATCCATCCTATCCCAGCTATTTGGTTCATCCATCTGTCTCATCCATCCATCCATCCATCCATCTTAAGGTGCCGGGTAGGGATTGGAGGCTCTGTCAGCTGTCATAGGATGAGAGGCAGGATATAGCCTGGACAGGGCTTTGCTGCAGGTCATGAACCAAGAAATTTGTGACTGGCAGTGGATATTGATGAAGAGAATGCGCCTCCACATACCAGCAACAGACAGTGACTGACAGGAGAGCCTAATTGTGGTTTAAAAAGGCTGGGCTGAAGAAACACAACAGACACTCTGATAATGGGAGCGCAACCAGCGGATCCATAGCTGCAGGAATCTACCACAGCTGACAGGACCTAAGCTCCAGGCTGTGCAAAGGTATGCTGGAGATCCAGCACATGGGAGCAGGGTGCAAGATGCACACTGGGAAAACGTACACTGAAAGGCACAACCACATAGCTGGGATAGTGTATGGGAACATCTGTGCCACACATAGATTAGGAGTCTCCAAGTCCTGGTGGGAGACACCTCTGAGGTGGATGAGAATCCTCTGGGATAGACGAGCAGGTGCTGGCCAACCAGCAGCAGCTGACATAGATGTGCATATCCCAGTCACAGTTACATCAGAAAGGAGGAGAACAAAGAAAATCAAGAAGTAGCAGTGGCTGAAGGAACAGCTGGTAAAATCCAATGTGGACCCAGTAGTGATAGGAGCATCAGGAGCCCAAAACTGGAAAAGTGGCTCCCACAGTCTCTGTTCAGAAGACTGCAGTCAAACCATTAAACCCTCAAACATCCAGGTCTCTGCTAGAGGTCCAGAGCTTAAATGAGAAACACTGTTACCAAATATTATTGCAAATGCAGATTAAAACTATCAATTAAATTTACTGTATCAGCACACATCAAAGGGTCTGTGAGGAGGATAACATTTGTGAGGGGGTAAAAGAAACCTTGTGCGGAGCAAAGCACAGGTAATTAAAACTGTAGATGTCACGCTCAGTCCACATGCTGCAATAAAAGAAGAAGCAGTGACATTATTTCAGATGATGTGGATGAATTTTCCACCCTGAAATTTTGGCTTACCGTTTGGTGTTCCTTGGCCTCAAAATGTTTGAAAAATCCTGCCTGTTTTACCTCTGCAAACCTGAAACCTTAAAATGTGAGCAAGAGACATAACTAATGGAGACTGCACAGCTCACATGTTGGGCGATGAGTACTGAATCAAGACACACGTTGGTAAGGACTGAGACTTACCAACTGCAAGTCCTCCTTCAGTACATCCATGAATCTCCTCTGTGGTCTTCCTCTTTTCCTCCTGCCTGGCAGCTCCATCTTCAGCTTCCTTTGTCCGGTACATCCACTCTCCCCCCTCTGCACATGTCCAAACCACCTCAGCCTGCCTCTCTAATGCTGAGCCGGCCCTCTGATGGACTCATTTCTAATCTTGTCCATTCTGGTGACTCCCAGTGAAGATCTGAACATCTTCAAGTGTGCCTCCAGCTTTTTTGTCCATGCTCCCGTCTCCAAACTATCCATCACAGGAGGTCTCACTACCATCCTGTACCCCAACACTCGTCTCCACCCACTCCACCCTGCCTGCACCCCCTCTTCTGTGTGCTGTCCACTGCTTAGGATGGTTGTCCCCAGGTATTCGAACCCATCCTCATTCTTCTCCTTCCAGCGTCATAATTTAAAAATACAAATTCCCATAAACACTAATAAAGAGCATGAAAGCCTCACTAATAGCAATGGACATCATGTGTGGTGACAAACACTCAAACAGCAGCAAGGTCATCAAATTCATATACATTTACTTTTATTTTTTATTTTACATCAAATATTGTCAACAAATCCCAGAAATATAACACATTCAGAGCAGCCTCAGCACGAAGCCTGCTGATTCCCATTGACATCCAAAATCTTTGAAAATAAGCCATAAAAAAAAGAAAAAAAAAAAGTATTTTAAAGGCTAAATAAATTCCTGGAACAGGTGGCTGGTGTTTTTAGAAAATGTTCCTCATGCAGGAGGAAAAAGAAAACGGAGTATTTAGCTGAGGAACTGTGGTTTTTAGACATATAAGGCTCTGGAGGGAGCAACTTGTTGGTCTTATGAATTTGCTTTTTTAAAACCACTTCTCAAGATCACATTGAAATATTAATTTCTGCAGTTGGTTGTGTTGATCAGAAACAGCTGAGTCTCAGTCTCCTTGTGATATTTGGGCACGTATTTCTGGTGGCAGTCATGCGGTCGACCTCCTGGAGATCAGCACAGAGTGCAGCAGAATGCCTGTAGCTACAGAAACGTTGAGAGACTCGATCCCAGGCACGAGCTCCCTGCCTGCTGGGATGGTGAGAAGTGTTCGACACATGGAGAGGAGCTCCTTGGAGAGCCCTTCTCCCTCACCTCCCATCAGCAGCAACGTGGGTTTGGTCATTTTAAAGTCTGAACACTCGGTGATGGAGAACTGGGACCCTTTTGTTTCCTGTCCCACTGTGCCAACCACCTGCCAGCCCTGCGCCACCTTCTGCTTCAACATCTCTTCAAGGTTTTCATATCCATACACCCCCATCACCTCCATGATGCCCGAGCTGGCCTTGCTGACCACTGGAGACAGCGGGCAGCTGTAGCGAAGACTGCTGGCGACTCTGTCCACACCGAGGAAATAGGCAGAGCGCAGGATAGCGCCGAGGTTCATGGGGTCCTGGATTCTCTCCAGAACGAGCCACAGAGGAGTGTCTCCTGTGCTGGGTGCAGAGTCCTCGGTGAGGTAACTCAGAGGACTGGCTAGCAGGCACACTCCCTGATGGACTCCCCCAGAAGACATCTTGTCCAGCTCCTTCCTGCTGACCCGATGGACTTGAACTCCTCGCTGATAAGCCTCCTCGCACACCTTTAACACAGACGCCCTGTGAGAGGCCTCACCATCTTTTACAAACAGCTTACGGAGCCTCCTCCTGCCCTGAGTGAGAGCCAAAAAGCAGGGCGCGATGCCAAAAACAACCTCGCAGTCCTCTGCTTTGACCTCGGGGGCAGGTTTCTGCTTCATGTGCCTCTCTCTCTCTGCAGGGAAATCTTCCAGGCACAGTTTCCTCAGTTCAGGTGGCACTCTGCAGTCATCTCCCCTCCTCTGCTTCTGCAGCAGTGGGATCTCACTTTTAAACACTCTTCTCTGAGCTGAGCCCCCATGGTCCTGCCCTCCCGGAGGCTTGTGTTGGACACTGGAGGTATTTAAGCTTCTGAGGCGTCTCTTCACTGCAGGGTTGACGTTGCTATCCTTTGGGCTCAGATGTGCAGCTGTCACGTGGTAAAAAGCAGCTTGAGGGGCTGATGAAGGAGCCTGAGATCTTCTATTCAAAACAAACAGCAACTTGTGCTGATGTGCAATGAATCCACGCATATTTATACACGCAGCAATAACAGAAAAAAAAGCAGGATATGCACTGGAGAAACTCGCCTCAGCTGCCCCAGAGGTCCATCAATCCACAGACGTGTCCGAAGCCTTTACTGATAATCTGTTAAAACATCAACTAACCTTCTTTGCAGAAATGTCTGTAGCCTTTACGCACATGTGCAATCATCATCACCGGATATTGTGACCAGATGGTGTCATTTCCCCTACAAAACAAAAGCCTCACGCTGGCCATAAATGACAGACATCATCCAAAGCAATTTCTCAACTTTCCAACTTTGACAACTATATCTATATCTATCTTAAGATCTGTATTTATCCCAATAGTTTGGATCCTTTGTTACAGCAGTTAAAAATTACATTAAGCATAAAAAAACAACAAGAAAAGCTTAATAAGCAGAACATGATGTGGCTCAATAATGTTTAATGTTTTCATTATTTAACATAGAAGGCTTTTGAGTAGAAAACTTATGTTTAAAAGAAATAGTTGAGCATTTTTTATTCAGAACCGTCCAAAAACAACTGTTTCCTACGATCATTGATCCAAAACGTCAGCGAAGGAAACTTTATTTTGAAATTTCTCGCCGTCTTTCCCTCGTTGCTTGTAGGCACGTGACACATGTGACGCCATGGTAAATCTGACGTTTGTCTGGCGTAATTTCCGGGAAGTAAAACTCTGGCAACACGGAAGCGTAGGAAAGAAAACAAATACTCGTTTAAATTGGTATCGAGCATAAGTCGGAGAAGACCCCTCTACGCGCCGTATTCACCGTCCGGACCACCGACTCCGCGGCACACGGTGAGATTGAACTGCCGGGCTCGCGCTGCGATGGGGTTACCTGTTGGTTTCAGCCGTCCTGGCAGAGGTGGAGGTCTGAAGGGAGGGCAGACGAGCTGAGCACGGCCCGAGTCAGACTTCAGGCCTTCGATCACATAACTAATTGCTGGGTAACAGTTCGGTAAACAAGCTCACCGGCGGCCTGAGACGGCTATAAAAACGTGCTTATATGCTGAAAAAATGTCGCTGTTTGTGGGTTTCATTACTGTGGAGGGCAGAGAAGTTCATATGGGAACCCCCTTCTCATATTCTCACATCCACCTAAGTGTCAGCAGGTTATTTATTAATTTATTGAATAATAAGAAAGAATAATGATGAAAAACGATTATAATGTTCAATGTGTTTGTTTTATAATGTGTTTGTAAGCAGATGAAGTGAGAGCAGGCTCAGGACTGAGTCAGGATTTAATGCCTGTCTGGGCTCAAAATAACCATTACTGTCCGCTGTTGTCAGTGTAACTGCTTTCTTATTCTTTATAGCCTGGAGGGTCCTGGTCAGGGCCGAAATTTAGGAGATTCAGAATAGAGATCGCGATATAAACACAGCAGTTTGTGAAAGCAGCTGATTCATAGTCATGTGGTAGATGTGTTTCAAAGACAAAATACAGTTCCTCCATATTTTTATTTCATTTTAGTTCAGAATTAAAATAACTATATTTAATAATTTTAGTTTTTAGTTTAGTTTTAGTTGCCTGTTCCTATACTAACCTTATTTTACTGCCACATGTGAGAGAAAATCCTCAGTGAAGATAGGAAATCCTTGATGTTGATCAACTGATTGATTAATCAACTAATCATTCACTTTTGGTCACAGAACATTTAAAGGCAGGGACATGTCAGTTAACCTAACTTATTGGCTCACCACAGCTTATGGATCTATGTTTGATTTGACTTAACAAATATTCTATTTACTGACTAGTTTCTCTAATTGTTTGGATTGTGAAACACCAGAAAATGTCAGCAAAATGTAATCTTTTTTTATCTCTTTTTTTTTTTCTTTTCCCAAAAATGGACAAATATTTACTCATGTTTACAATAAAGTCATCCAGGAATTTTGGGAGTAAATGCTCACGCCTTGTCCCAGAGCCCAGTGGGACCTTTTCAGATGGAATATTTTGTCCTCACTAATAGCTACACAGATGATTACTGGCCAATATGCCAGAATATACTAGAGAAATTACTGGAGCAAGAGACTTGCCAAAAAAAACCAAAACATTTTGAAGCCCTATTATGGGCCAAAGTCAGCAAACTTTTTAAGTTTTTCTCTTTTAATCAGGTTGACTGCTGATTCTTTTATTACTCAGTGAGTGTTAAAATTAAAATAAATTTTAAGTGCCTCAGAGGTGTTTCAAGAAGCCTGCTTCTAGAAGGATTTTCCTCATATCAGCGATCAGCCATCATCCATCCATCAGTCTGATTTTTTTTTTTCCTTTTATCCAATTCAGGGTCGTGGTCGGGCTAAAGCCTATCCCAGCTCTTACAGGGCGAGAGGCGGGGTACACGCTGGACAGTTTGCTAATCTGTGGCAGGGTTAGCACAAAGACAGACAACATTCACACCTATGGCCAATTTAGAGTCACCGGTTAACTTAACGTGTTTGTCTTTGGACTGTGGGAGGATGCTGGAGTACCCGGAGAGGACTCACCACAATCAAAAAGAACCATAATTGACAGTTGCAGTAAAAATGTTGCTGTCAGCACATATTTTAAAAATGGCTGAAATGCCCTTTTTAACTATAACTTTGCTGAATGAAATAAACTCTTTTATGTCGTGGTCAACTGTATATCACTATGATTGAGATTACCTGATAATTTTGTGTGTAACATGCAAACTGGACATGCTTGCTATTTGATCATAAGTTTGAGGTGTTGATTTACAAGCTCTGCTCACTCAGCAACTGCTCCAGCATGCAAGATAAGATTCAAAAAAATACTTGATGATAATCAGAAAACTCTGGGTCTGATAAGGCAGGTAATAATTTGATCTCTTATAATTTTTTTTTTTTTTTTGCATCCAGATGGATTTCTTGTTTGGAAGGAGGAAGACTCCGGAGGAGATGCTGAGGCAGAATCAGAGGGCGCTCAACCGAGCCATGCGAGAGCTGGACCGAGAGCGAATGAAGCTGGAGCAGCAGGAGAAGAAGATCATCGCTGACATTAAAAAAATGGCCAAACAGGGACAAATGGTGAGGCGAAGGGCACGTGGTGCTCGTGAGGAGAGATTTGTTTGCTATGGAAGACTGTCCAAAATAACCATTTCGATCTTTGCAGGACGCTGTCAAGATCATGGCCAAAGATTTAGTGCGCACGAGGCGCTACGTCAAGAAGTTCATTATGATGAAAGCCAACATTCAGGCCGTCAGCCTAAAGATACAGACGCTCAAGTCCAACAACAGCATGGCGCAGGCGATGAAAGGCGTCACCAAAGCCATGGCCACCATGAACAGACAGGTCTGTCTGATAATCAGCAAACTCTGATGCAGATTAGAAAAAAGCATAGGCCCCCTACCCCCCAACAGATGGTGACAGACTCTCATTTATCCCATCCCCACAGCTGAAGCTTCCTCAGATTCAAAAGATCATGATGGAGTTTGAGCGACAGAGTGAAATCATGGACATGAAGGAGGAGATGATGAACGATGCCATCGATGACGCCATGGGAGACGAGGATGACGAGGAGGAGAGGTAAGGGACTCCTAAAGCAACAGAAGATGATGCTTAAAATTTCAGGTGTTTTCAGTCCCTTTGCTCCAGGTGTGTAAAATCAAGCACCCGGCCATGCAGTCGTTCTGAATAGCTCACTGAATTTGAGCATGGTGCTGCAGTAGGAAGAAGGTGTGAGTGCAGCAGCACAGAAAGGAAAATAGAAGATAAATTATGCAGATAAAAAGTTGGACCTTCACATCCTGTAATTTCATTGTATTTCCCTCCACTTTTAAACATGGAGCTACAACCAGTATCCAGTTAGCTTTTTAATCTAATAGGGATCGTACATGTTAAAAATATTCAATGTAAATATGTCAGATTTTAGCTGCTAATTTACATCCGTGGTGTCTGGGCAGGCTACATGAAGCTAAACAATATACCTAAAATATACAGACGCATAACAAAACACACACGGAAACACAAATAAGAGTTATAAGTGACCACAGATCTGGTTTGTTTGAGATGTGTTATGAAAGTAGGATATCTAGAACATGCTCTTATTATAATTCATAAGCTGTTCCAGTATTTATTTTTCCCCCTTTGCTGGCACCAGACCCAGCTCACACACTTGTGCTTTGTAAGATGCCTGCTGAGTAGCATGACCTGCATTTTTGATTTCCTGACTTCCTGATTCACCCTCCACTGTGTCACATGACTGTGTGTGCGTGTGTGTTTCCCATGCAGCGACGCCATTGTGTCCCAAGTGCTGGATGAGCTGGGTCTGAACCTGTCCGATGAGCTGTCAAGTAAGGAAAATAAATCCTTCACGTCTCTCCTCTGTCTCCCGTCTCTCTGGATATTTTCTGATAACGCCACGTGCCCACCCCATGTTCATTTCAGACTTGCCGAGCACCGGAGGAAGCCTGTCGGTGGCGGGAGGGAAGAAGGCAGAGCCCCAGGCTGCCCTGGCCGATGCAGACGCAGACCTGGAGGAGCGTCTGAATAACCTTCGGAGAGACTGAACGCTGCAGCGAGGCCACTAATACAAACATCCTCGGATCTCTGTGTCTCGATTCTTCTGAGAGTAAAGCGGTGGTGTGCTGGGATGTGTGATTAAAGGTGTATGGCTTTCTGTTTGAGGTGTTTTCTCATTCTATGTAATATGTATTTTATCCCAAAAAAAGGGCCATTATCCTTCATAGGTTTGGCAAATTCTTGCCTCATTTAAGACTTTGCCAAATGACACGAGCTGACTGAGAGCCGATATTTATGTGACAGTATGTAAATACTAACTCCTGAGGCATGATGGTTTCACAAATTAACACTAATTACAAAATGTTTCAAGAAATCCAAACAAAAGCTGGTAAATTACAGAAAATGACATTTTATATGGATGATGTGAAGGTTTTTTTTTTGTTTTTTTTTTGTACATCAGGCTGGTTTAGTGTTCTTTGTATCATCATCATCATAATCATAATAATACACTTGTAGCCTTTTGTAGATTATTTGATGGAATTGGCAGTTTATCTGGGTTTCCCTGTGCAAAGAGTTCATAATGCTGGCATCTCTTCCAGCTAAATTCACGGATTATTTCACAGATTGTTTGAAAAGAAAGGTATGATCAGCTGACTTCAGCCCTCTGAGATCTCTTTCACCAAAATGTTAAGTCAGCAGTGTTTATTTTTGACAAAATGTTATATTGTTTTTTCTTTACTCAATAAACATCTTTTCCAGATTTAAATAACTGGCTGTGTGACCAGAGTATTATTTTTTTAACCAGATTTCCCTCATATAACATTTCAGGGATGAGAAACTTCTTAATTCCAGGTCTGTCATTACCATTATCTGAAAAGCGACATGACAGGGCATCAATATTTGGTACTCAGGCTCTATGAACGTGGACTCAGGAGTGTAGCTCAAGTTAGGATATAGACCTGTGCAAAAGTCTTGAGCTACCTCTCATTTCTTCGTACACTGCTCAAAAATTAAAGGAACACTTCAATCAGAGTTCATCATCAAGTCAGAGAAACTTGGAATATTGATGTGGTCAAGTAAGTAACAGAGTGGGTTGTTAATCAGTTTCAGCTGCTTTGGTGTTAATGAAATTAACAACAGGTACACTAGAGGGACAACAATGAGACAACCCCTGAAACAGGAGTGGTGTTACAGGTGGAGGACACATTTTTCTCTCCTCATCTTTTCTGACTGTTTTTCACTAGTTTTGCATTTGGTTAGGGTCAGTGTCACTGCTGGTAGCATGAAGCCATACCTGGACCCTACAGAGGTTGCACAGGTAGTCCAGCTCCTCCAGGATGGCAGATCAATACGTTCCATTGCCAGAAGGTTTGCTGTGCCTCCCAGCACAGTCTCAGAGCCTGGAGGAGGTTCCAGGAGACAGGCAGTTACTCTAGGAGAGCTGGACAGGGCCCACGCTCACCCGACCTAAATCCAACAGAATACCTCTGGGACATTATGATTAGGCAGATCCTCCAGGACACCATCTATCGTCTCATCAGGAGCCTCAGTGTTGGCACGCATGCATACAAGCATGTGGGGGCCACGCAAACTGTTGAGTACCATTTTGAGTTGCTGCAGTGAAATTTGGGCAAAAATGCCTGCTGCATCATTTTTTTTTTCACTTTGATGTTCAGGGTGTCCTTGAATTCAGCCTCTGTAGGTTGATCATTTTCATTTCCATCAAATGATGTGGCGTCCTTTCATTCCTAACACATTACCCAGTCCATATCACTGTAGATCTCCTTCTCCTTCTTTCTGAAGGTCTTTCAAAGTGTTTCTTTGGACATTGGGTGCTTTTTCATTCACTGTCAGTCCAGGCTTTGTACCCGACAGTTTTCTTTTACTTATTAAGCAGCTTAACACTGACATATGAATCATTCAAACATAAAAAAGTAACCAAACTCAAGGGATGAACCAGCGTTTACCCACAACAAACAACAAAGAACCGGTTTTAAAATGTATCTTTAGACACTTTGTTACCAGCAGCCTGTCACAAAACACAGCATTTGTTCCCATTTCTTCAGCTGAATCTACAAAACCTGCCAACAATAATGTTTGAGAGACATAAAATAGTATTTTTGCACCAACAGGTTTTCCAAATATTTCAGCTATTACAAAGATCCATATAGGTAAAATGGGAGAGAACACCATGACCACAAATTTCGGATAGCAACAGAAAAATGTTCTAAAAACATTCATTTGGATTTGGTACATGTGTCAAACCTGGACAATATCACACTGAAATTGGATTAAAATGTTTCTGCTTATTTTCCCTCCATATCCAAGCTTTAATATCTGCAAATATTCACTTGATTTGGACTGTTTTAAATATGCCTTATATGGGAGAAGCTATAAATAAAATCAGTCCACTATTCAGGCCTTTAAGTCTGAATTTTAGGGACTTCAAGCACCCATCTCTCCATGTTAACTGGAGCTTCATATTTATAATACAGAGATTTACCCGGAATAATTTAATTTAGCTCTATGTAGGCTTTTTTCTGCTAAAAGTGACAGTAGGGACCTGAAATCTTGCATAATTCCAGTTAAGCAATCTTTCAACTGGAATTTCTTTACATGGAATAAGTCTTATGATTACCATTGTTTATCTACTCGTTGTGTGTCATACCACTTTTATTCTGAAGATATAACAGCTTATGTCAAGGATACATCTGTGAATCCTCAGTTATACTTCCTCCTCTCTCCTCCGAGTCACAGGCAGAGGGATGAAGACGAGGAAGCTGTGCCTAGTTCATCCAATATTGAATGGAAAGGAAGCAGAGCCCTGTGAATGCATTTTTCCATAAGGGCTCTACAGATTTTCTAATGAGCTCAGATTGTAATTCATAGGGTAGCTATAACTGTGTAGTGTAACTATGCTAAACATCATCCCTCTCAAATAAAGCTTTATTAATAACCACATCCACATGAGATAGACATATTCATTTTATTCCAAAAAAAGTTTTTACTTTCAAAACTGTCAATATGTCAACTTACAATCATAGAACAATATTGAATGTACTCAACACTTCCAACATTAAATAATAAAAAAATAACAGCCATGTTTTATGTACATTTGTTTCTGAAAGCTATGTACAGAAAAACAAAAAAATATTTCCAGAATGAGCCGCCCGTGGACGCGCGCACCAGGCGGCTCAAAGTGTTGAAGCTGCTGCATCAAATGTAGAAGACGTCGAGCAAACGCAACGAGGAGGAAAAAACATCTGCAGAAACCAAACAGTGCGACTGTGACTGAGATGAACTCGCACAGGGAGCGATAACTACAGCTAGAAAGCTTTATTCTCTAAAGCGCCCCCCTGCCAACGTTGGGAGCCTGATGTGTACATGTAACTTGTATATACTGGATATAAGCGCAGTTTCGACTGGAAGCAAGAAAGCACGATCAAAACTGCACTTTGTTATTCTCCGATTGGCCGAACCAAGCGGCCACAGGACATGCTTTCAACGACAGTGTTTTTGCAGCCCAATGAGCAGAGAGTCTTCTCCATTTTGGGGCAAAGCCATGCTAATACCTTTTTAAAATTTTTTTTTTTATTATTATTTGGAAACAGCTAAATAGAGTCCATGCAACTCACATAAAGAGAGGAACTAACAGAAACAGAAAAAGGGAACAGATTACAGGATTCGACGCCAAGTTCACCACCCGACTCATTTCCTGTGGCTGTGTTTTCAAACCCCACGACCATCCTATTGCTTACATTTTTTCCTTACACTGGATTGGCTCGATTCTTTTGTATGTGTGTGTGTGATATATATATATATATTACACACACACATACATACATATATAAAGTCATGCTGTCTCAAAACTCCCAATAATCACACCTAACATCGATTAAAATCTTAATGAAGTTGTGTGCGAATGATATAGGTAATACACAGCACAATACAGTCGGATTGTCCCCACTGAAGCAGGGAGAGCAGGCGTGGAAAGGATGCAGTGGTATTGTTCGCAAAGCTCTGTTAGTTCCCTCTACATGTATGGACCAAAGATTAGAGCCCTCAGTTTGCCTTCTAACACCACCCATCTATAAAACATGACAGAAACACCACATGCATTCGATCAAATGTTTTTTTCTGTGGTGCAGATCAGGCCATGCATGTAACTCCTGGTGACTGTGTAATTATGAGCAGCTGCTAAGTTGGGGGCTGTAATCTTTTGGCATGAAGGGCGCAGCCTCCCTTTCAGACTGAAAACATCAAGGACACCATGTGCTGCAGCGATCACCCATCCCTTTCCAAAACTTTGGAGAGCAAAAGCAACAGCAGTTACGTAGCAACAAGTGATGCGTGCCCCTCCCACACCCCCACCAGACGAGGCAAATATTTTGTTGTAGTTGTTTTTTTTCTCCTTTATCTGGGTATGGAGCAGCATTTCTGTCTCCCGCCGTTGCTGCTTTTTAAGGGCTTCACTTCCGACAGGTCCGGTGAGGCGTGTGTTTCTTGGGCACCTCGATGCGGCACCGGCTGCGGTCGTCCAGCCAAGGCAGCTCAAAGTTTCTGAACGAAAAACGATAATCAGTCAACGCGCTGTCAGTTCAATAAAGACGAGTGAAAATAAATAGAACTCTCCTGCCGCTTTCTCTTATTTTAGGTTCCATTTACCTAATTTTATCGTGACCTTAACTGAGTATAGGCAAGCAACAAATTACAGAAAATACAGATGTGGAAGACGTGAAAATGGTCTTCACTTTATTTGGTGTTTTATCTTAAATGAACCTCAGACTACACAAAGACTTTAGATTTTTCAGTTAAAGGCAAATTTGTGTTACCATGCGAGTCAAACAGGCAGCTTAAACAGCAGGTGAGTGGGGCTGCTGTGCTCACACTTGACCATATTAAGGATATATGGTCCTACTGATGTCACAGAGCAGGGAAAAAAAAAAGTCTGAACCTTGAGCTTCTGCCTCACAGAGATTACTTGTACATATGCTAACCTCATTATTGGAATCTTTGTTCATATTCAATAACAAAATCCACCATAATAACAGTTCACGTGTGACAGAAAATGAGGAAAAGCCTGAAGCAAAACACCTCTAACTTACTGTTGTGAGAGTTTGGGCAGCGGCCGACCAAATGCAACCACAGGCAAGAAGGGAGTGATCACTATACTTTCAACTGGAAGATGTAAAGAGAATTAAATTAAAATCTCCTAATTTGATCCATGTTCCTAAATTACACAGCACTGATGATGAATAATGCAGACGTACCATCTTCGGTGTCGGGATAGAAGGACGACAGCTCCGGCTCCGTCTCCTGGATGACTTTCTTCCTGTTCATGCGCTGCTGCAGACGCTGGAACATGCGCTGCTCTCTGATTCGCTGGATATCCCATCTAAAAACACATGGGATTTGTTAGCATGATGGGAAGAGTTAAGCGGAGTCCACTATTACTTTGGTTGATACTGAGATTGCGATTGCTGAAACTTGTGCCTCGCCAGAAGTGTTTTTAAAGAGATGAAATGGTTTCACTAATCTTGTTTAATTATTAAATAAGGTCTCTCCTAGTTATTTTGGCTTGAGGTGAATTAAACCTGCCAGAGCCTGAATTTTAGAGAGCAGCCAAAGCAAACTGCTGTACAGGAAAGACTCAAACAAGAGCCCCACGGACATCAATGGATCTTATTGACACTCTGGTCTTCAATATTTAAACCCAGGGCTTATTTAACACCAAGTTTATGATCACGATCCTCATCAAAACTGTTTCATAACCAAAATTAAGATAAAATGTAATTAATGGCTGTTGCAGTTTCCTCCAACACCCGTACCAAGCAATACCCAAGAACTGGAACCTGTTTATTTGAATCTCAAACCAAATTTAAGGCAGCAGTTGGTACCTTTTCCTCCTCTTCTCATCCAACTCGAGCTTCGAGTGACGTTTCAAAAAAACACCATCGTCCAGAGGCTTGAAGGGAGAAGAAGTAAATATGAGTTAAAATGTTTTTGGATATGATGTGAGATCATTTTAGGTGGTACAAGTTTCCTTTCAGACGCATCTCTCACCTCAGGGAGGTTAAAGGAGGAGTCTTCATCCAGGGGCTCTATAATATTTTCCCTCCAAGATGGAACTAGGAGGTAAAAAGAAAACAGGGACAAGAGTTTATTCATAGATAGTGTGTTCAGGACATTTTGAAGGATAAAGTGATTGAAGGTGGGATATAGGTTAGGCTTACAAACAATCAGCATATCATGTACTACATGAGGAGTCCACTCACTGGCCACCTCTTCCTCCTTTTTCTGGGAAGTCTCACGCAGGGGGGACAGAGGAGGTCGGTTCCAGCAACACAGATACATCTCTGTCGTCGACATGAAGGGCAAATCTTCCATCTGACAGCTCAGCTCACCCTCCTCTTTGCATGGAAGCAAACTGTCCTTTTCAGCCCTGGTGGGAACAGTCTTCTCTGGGGTTTCCTTGCTGCGTAGCTCTCGCTGATTGGGAGAGCCGGGCTCGATTTCAGGCTTCTGTGGGCTCAGTTTGGCACTTTTACCCCGAGATTTTTGCACTTTCGCATCTCCGAAGCAAGATTTTCTGAGTGTAAAAAACAAACAAAGAAAAAATGATGTTGGGATAGATAGATGGAGTGTGTGAGTGTGTGTGTGGGGTCCTGGCTCAAAATTCGCCTTTGTAAGTACAATTGGTCCACATACAGTTAAGGCAATGAGTCTGAGGTATCTCACCAGACAGCATCAATATACTTTCCCATAATTTCTGGACCAAATTAGACAGAACAATTTTTTTCTTTTTATTACAGTGGAACAAGAGCAAATACTTGTGCTGCCTCTGCTGGTGTTTTTTTTTTTTTTTACCTTTTTTGACCTTTGACACCCCGACTGAAGGGGAGTGGTGTGGCTGGGTCGGGCTGTGGACTCTCGTCGAGCTCCAGATCCCACATGTCCTCTTTATCAGGGGTCCACGGCTCCAGGGGCTGGAACAGGCGCTTATCACGGGGCGGATCCTTCCTTGTGAGCTGGAGGCGGCGCTCCATGCGCTCAATACGTGCAAGCAGCTGGAAAAGAAGAGGACATGAGTGGGTAAAAAAGGCAAACTTTTTGGCATAAAGAAAAACATGATATAAACCACATCAATACTGGCCAAAAACTTTACATACCGTCTCCTTGTCTGCTTTGAGCTCATCTATCTCCTTGTCCTTGGACTGCAGCTGTTGTTGCTGTTGTTCAATTAGGTCGAGCTGGAGGAGAAGAATCTGTCGAAGGCAG
>JAMQGT020006313.1:0-12449 GCA_024447675.2 Pterophyllum scalare | reverse complement strand
AATTTCAAACTCACTGGGGGCACAGTCATGGTGCACAACCCTATGAATGCCAAACAAACTGATGAGTGTGCTTGCTGTAACCCCCCCCTCCCCCGATGCAGTGGCTTTGGGCTCAGACACTGAGGACTGAAAACTGCTGTTTGATCTCTTGGTCTTGCAGCTGGAAATCCACCTCAGTGTCAGTGGCTGCGAAGCATGGCAGCTACAACAGTTTGATGCACTCTTTCAACGACTGCGGCTCGAAATCACAGGTGCGAGTGGTGAGAACAAAGATGGCAGCAGGAAGAGACGAGGAGATGAGCTTGAAGGAGATTAGCCAAATTGAATGTTGCAGAACGAGCAAATCATTTATCCACTGCTCTGTGGCACCATCCGGTGTGTTTAATCATTCTTATTCATTTTCATTTCTGTTGACTTTGACCTCATTAATTGAATAAGCACAACCCAGAGAGCTCATAAAGTGGTGACCATTTCCACAGATGTAGATATTTTCCCCCCTAACATAGTGCAGATTTTTAGTTTCATAGTTCTGGAGAGAAGTGTTGCAAAATAAAATCTGCTGTTCAGTGAACAGCCTCCATCCAGTTCCCTAAGTGAAGTCTTGTGCTGCCAGTAATTCAGTTCTCTCTATGAATCCCTTGTTGCTGTGAGCAACACTTGGCTGTGCATGAGCTCTCCATCTGTGTGCCATTTTCTTGTAAGCGGGGCCTGAGGGACGGAGATATAATGATGGAGCGGTTGACGAGGAGACTATAAACAGTTTTATTGGTCTTCTGTCACACCGCACAACACTTCACCTACAGGACAAATATAACATGGTTTGTGTGCACAGTGTCTCAATTATGCATGCATGTGGGAGGATCACACACTGATTTGGATGTTTATTTGCAAAAGCATGTCGGCGGGCTTGTGTGTTTTTAGTTTATGTTTCATGAAAGCAGTCATTGTATGGGGGGGGGGGGTTAACAGCACCACTGTTGGTACAGTATGACATCCTCTCTTTGGAGTTTTTGGAGTATGAATATAAGATGCAATCAAAATGTTCCCTGTCTGTGCTTAAAAAGACGCACCTGGTTCAGATTTGGCCACCATCCCTTTCAAAGTGAAGTGATGCAATGCCGTCACTGAAAAAACGTGTATTTTTCTCAGTTTTATTGCTTAAATTGGTTACTTTTTGATCTCATTTATTTCTCTAAAAGTTCATTTTCTTGTACTTTTACAAGCTTTTTAATCATAAATTTTAAAGTATGTATGTGCGCTCCTCTTCATTGGGGACTGTCTTTGGAGTGCTTTGCTTCTCCTTGATGGTGCAAATGGTCCCTTGGAAGTGGTCACAACAGCCCAAGTTTTGCTGGCACCTCATTTTGTTTAAATAAGAAAAATAAAGAAATTGTAAAACCCAGAAATGTGTTGCAGGTTGATCAGTGTGAAATATTGGAACAGTTATCAGTGATGAAAGAGCAAAAAGGAAAGAAACAGAGCGATAGATGTGAAACGACAGGCAGACACAACATAGTGTTTCACTGGCTTCAGACCAAGCCGACAGATTTCTGCCCATCAGCACAATAAATGTTCTGTTTTCCATCTTCACTTCATCTGGAAAGAAACAGCAGTTTCACATTCTCTGAATTAACTGCCACATAAACACCCCCCACACACACACACACATACACACAGACACACACACACACAGAGCAGTAATGTGTGTGAAGTAAGAATAGTTGCAGGATCATTCGCACAGGAAGTCTTACCTCACCCTCAGTGAGGTTGGCAGCAATACGTAACTGAACCAAGTAGCAGGCACAGTAACACAACCATTGCCACGACCTGCCAACCTCACTGAGGGTGAGGTAAGACTTCCTGTGCGAATGATCCTGCAACTATTCTTACTTCACACACATTACTGCTCTGTGTGTGTGTGTGTCTGTGTGTATGTGTGTGTGTGTGTGGGGGGGTGTTTATGTGGCAGTTAATTCAGAGAATGTGAAACTGCTGTTTCTTTTCCAGATGAAGTGAAGATGGAAAACAGAACATTTATTGTGCTGATGGGCAGAAATCTGTCGGCTTGGTCTGAAGCCAGTGAAACACTATGTTGTGTCTGCCTGTCGTTTCACATCTATCGCTCTGTTTCTTTCCTTTTTGCTCTTTCATCACTGATAACTGTTCCAATATTTCACACTGATCAACCTGCAACACATTTCTGGGTTTTACAATTTCTTTATTTTTCTTATTTAAACAAAATGAGGTGCCAGCAAAACTTGGGCTGTTGTGACCACTTCCAAGGGACCATTTGCACCATCAAGGAGAAGCCAAAGCACTCCAAAGACAGTCCCCAATGAAGAGGAGCGCACATACATACTTTAAAATTTATGATTAAAAAGCTTGTAAAAGTACAAGAAAATGAACTTTTAGAGAAATAAATGAGATCAAAAAGTAACCAATTTAAGCAATAAAACTGAGAAAAATACACGTTTTTTAGTCACGGCATTGCATCACTTCACTTTGAAAGGGATGGTGGCCAAATCTGAACCAGGTGCGTCTTTTTAAGCACAGACAGGGAACATTTTGATTGCATCTTATATTCATACTCCAAAAACTCCAAAGAGAGGATGTCATACTGTACCAACAGTGGTGCTGTTAACCCCCCCCCCATACAATGACTGCTTTCATGAATCATAAACTAAAAACACACAAGCCCGCCGACATGCTTTTGCAAATAAACATCCAAATCAGTGTGTGATCCTCCCACATGCATGCATAATTGAGACACTGTGCACACAAACCATGTTATATTTGTCCTGTAGGTGAAGTGTTGTGCGGTGTGACAGAAGACCAATAAAACTGTTTATAGTCTCCTCGTCAACCGCTCCATCATTATATCTCCGTCCCTCAGGCCCCGCTTACAAGAAAATGGCACACAGATGGAGAGCTCATGCACAGCCAAGTGTTGCTCACAGCAACAAGGGATTCATAGAGAGAACTGAATTACTGGCAGCACAAGACTTCACTTAGGGAACTGGATGGAGGCTGTTCACTGAACAGCAGATTTTATTTTGCAACACTTCTCTCCAGAACTATGAAACTAAAAATCTGCACTATGTTAGGGGGAAAATATCTACATCTGTGGAAATGGTCACCACTTTATGAGCTCTCTGGGTTGTGCTTATTCAATTAATGAGGTCAAAGTCAACAGAAATGAAAATGAATAAGAATGATTAAACACACCGGATGGTGCCACAGAGCAGTGGATAAATGATTTGCTCGTTCTGCAACATTCAATTTGGCTAATCTCCCCTTCAAGCTCATCTCCTCGTCTCTTCCTGCTGCCATCTTTGTTCTCACCACTCGCACCTGTGATTTCACTGCAGTCCTTAAAACTGCATCAAACTGTTGTAGCTGCCATGTCACACACTGACACTGAGGTGGATTTCCAGCTGCGACCAAGAGATCAAACAGCAGTTTTCAGTCCTCAGTGTCTGAGCCCAAAGCCACTGCATCGGGGGAGGGGGGGGGTTACAGCAAGCACACTCATCAGTTTGTTTGGCATTCATAGGGTTGTGCACCATGACTGTGCCCCCAGTGAGTCGAAATTTAGTCTACTGTAATGAGTCTCTGAAGGAGAACGTTCAGAGGAAATTGTGGGTTATGGTAACTGGGGTTTTTAGCCACATCAAAGATTGCTATGATCACAGTGGAGGAGATCCACTGCAAGTGATGAGATTTAAAAACAGCTGCAATGCTGGAATTGCTCCAGAGGTGCATGAGGAAAGGGCAGATTTGGCAGATTTGTCATTGAATTTTATGATGACATGACACTATTTTGCTACATAACTTTTTTTTTAGGCCACCAAACTTTATGTAGGAAAATAACCTCACTGCTGTCCAGATATATGACTGATGGATAAGGCACATTCAATTAAAGCCAAAGTCCTCATGATTCCACGAGTTTGCTTTATGTTAGACTGTTTTTGCATCCATAGGTTTGAAAACTCTCTATGGTACTTTAAAACAGTCGCAGACTGTTTCACACAGTTGTACAGTGACACACGAGGAGGCTCACAGAAGCTAATGCTGACCTGGTTTTGCATTTTTGGCAGTGTATGTAAGTTTGAGCCTCACCGGTGCCGTTGGTGTCGACCATGAGACCCTGATTGACGTGGTTCTGGATGAGCAGCAGAGTCTGCTCGAAGATCTCTCCGGCACGCGCCTGCTCCACGGTGTAGGGGTCACGTGGATACCGGAAAAGTGCAAGCAATTCCCCTGGGGTGCGAGGCTGACTGGAGGGATGAGGGACGAGGAGAAGGAAGGAGCATGGAAGGAGAGGGAACAGTAAATATGTAATTATGGAAAGGGGAAATGTGTGGGAGTAAAAGACAAAGACAAATTAAACAAAAGCAGGAGGAAAGATCAGTTTCATTCTTCTGGGTCTTGTTTTTTCTTTTGTGCTCGAGGGCTGGAAAACTCAAAACAGAGCTTCCTCTTGTGCTTTCCTGGGAATTTCTCCACTGCGGCGGGAGCAGGTCAGAGAGTTTAAACACGGAGAAGCAGAAACATGCACAAACATCTGAGTCATTTCACTCACAAGCTGAGTTTCTGCCATCATGGGCGTCTCACAGGGGTTGTGTGCAAAAGTCTTTCTCATTCCTGCTTCCTCTTAAATAACTACTTCCCTCTCACCTTTAAGGACTATATTAAACACACACTTAGCCTCAGACTGTTAAAGCTCAGCTAGACCTGGACTTAACAGCGTGCCAACCATCAGGCCACGTACCGGAGCCAGAGGCACTGCAGTTGTTTGAGAAAACAAAAAGAGAAAACACATGGCCTGGATGAGCAGCTGCGCTGCTGGTGAGCAGGATTTCCTAACGTGGGCATGTGACCTCGCGACCTTTCCAGCAGTGACTCACTGGTTAGACATGGTTTCACACACAGCTTCAAGCAATGAAGTCATGTTTTCAGCATGTTCTCTGTATCTTGAGGCTCATCCTATGCTGTCTCTCCATTACACCCAAGGTGTTTTTTTCCACTGGTCCCTCGATGCAGCGACTGCAGCAAGAATGACCAAAGATAACGGTCCCTCAGGTTTAAGCAGCCTAATTTCAGCACCCTTGTTTTCTTTCTGCAGCTGAATCCTGGAGACATGTTAAAGATGCATTTACACTGAGGCATTATTCTGCCTTAATCACATTTACATCATAATTTGAAAAAGTTACCTAAACAGATGCTTGTTGTTCAATAATAATAATTAAACAATAATCATGGTGTAATGGAACAGCAACAGAGATGAGTCCCAAACAGCTCTTCTTCTGCTGCTTTTGTCTTATCACAGATGCCGCTGCCATCAGCTGTTATTGTCATCACAGAGAGCTGGAAATCCCCTGAGCTCAAACCAAGGGTCCCGCTGTGAGATTTTCTCTCCTTCGTATGTCTCTAAGTAAGCGCCAAGAAAAGCACAACTGCTAACCACATCATTCAGCAGGCTGGAAACCTCTAAGAGCAGACACTCATTCCACTGACGTTACACACAGCAATGAAAACCTGACTGTAAATAAGAGACATCATTACATCTTCCACCACCTGCTGACAGGCACAGATAAAATGAACACATCCCCACTGTTAGGATGGGAATAAAGCATGAGAGCAGCTGAGTTTAGAACCCAAAGATAATAAAATAAAATATTAAAACTATCATGGTTTTTGCATTCTCTCTGCTTCCTGTTATTATCCTTAGTTTTTCTCTCTGTTATTGAGTTTTTAACTTTTCCGTGTTCCACATGTTAAAATGTCTAAAGAATAAAGCAGGCTGTTGACCTGCTGTACACAAACACTTAAAGAGAATAAGAATCTCTTGAGGTAAACTAAAGCATGGCTGCAGCATGTATATGATGCTACCAGTGTTACCTGTATGTATAGTGCTGTGGTGAAACCTCATAGGGCTCAAGCTGTACTGGTCAGTGTCCTAGTTTACATTAATATTTGTCTACATTGCTCTGCCATCACAAGCAAACTGAGCTGAATGTTGGATGTGGAGTTCCTTAATCCCTAACAACAGGATGTTTACAAGACTTCACACATAATTTCAAAGCTAAGAATACGAGAACAGCAGCATTTATCTACTGAGGTAGAATGACTGCTACTGCATTTAACTGACTGTATAAAGAAGACTGATGCAACCACCATGATGTCACCCACTGGTCTGTACTCCAAAGCTGGAGCTCAGCCTTCTCAGATGGTCTGTCAGTCCGATGAAGCCACAGGAGCCATATTATTGGTCAGATAAAGGCTCCAACAGCACAAACATTGTCCCGAGGTCCAGTTCAGGGACTCCAGTTAGCTGAGGTGAAGCCTAGCAGACAGCTACCAGTTACAGCTGCCTGTGTCATCATCCACCTGTCAGGCAAAGAGACCACGCCTCCAATAATGCAAACTTTAAACAGGTGAGTTATAGAAACATCCTCCCCCGAACAGCTGTTACAAAGGGGGAAATTAGCTACAGAGACCAAAGCAGTTTGTATGGAAGCTTCTTTTAGCCACAAAAAAAATAAAATAAAAACAATTAAAAAAAATCGCCATCCGTAACTCAAAATGAGTTACGGAGTTACGCATCTCAAATGTTCGTGTTAATAACTTGAAATTTCTGCTTACTGCTACCAATCCGGAAGCTCCGAGAAAGAGGTCATTTCCTTGTTACCGGGAAGCAGATGCCGCCAGAGCATGCGCACTCAAAATGGGGTAGCGACATATCTGTGAGCTAGCAGTTTCTAGGAAATGTGAACAAACTGTCGGCATGTTTTTGTCAGTAAACGGTCAAAATGTCTTTTAGCAAAAAACAGCTGCATAAAAGGTAAGGAATCAATGTTTTCATGTCGATCTGTTGCACAGCTGATACAAGCTTCCATAAGTTTTTGTATAAGGCTGTTTAACATGGGAGTCTATGGGGACTGACTCACTGTGGTGCCTCTGCTGGACACCAGAGAAACTGCACGTTTTATCTTGATGTATACTCAATCCCAGAAAGTTGATTCTATTCATCTGGATGCAGAGTTCACTCATCACTGATTAATTTGTGTAATGAAACTGAGCTCATGCTTCATTGTTAGGCAGTTTTAGTTATGGTGGCAGTTTTCAAGTTCAAGTTTCCTTTATTAGTCATGGTACACAATGACATTACGTTCCAGAAACAAATAAATCAAACAAACATGGGAGATAAGTGTCTGCAGCCTTGCTGCCATCAGAGGTGCTGCCATTTAAAAAGATGGAAACAATAGTGAACACAGTGGAGTAGGTGAGGAGAAAATAAAACATCTCATACTATGCCCCATGCAGGGCACAACATGAGGTTGGAAAAACCTCTGCATAGTGTAGTGTGAGCATATTTACTGCATGGAAAAGCACTAGGGTGGGGGCTTGTGGGTGCTGGGGGAGGTAGGGGAAGGTGGGTAGGGAGAGATAGGGCTAAGGGAGCCAGCGGAGGCGAGTGGGTTCAGGGTTACTGTGGAGCTGTCCCACCTCTTCCTTCGGCTAACAGTTTCTGATAAGATGTGGAATGTTCATCAGCAGCCTTGGTTGCTAGGGATACCAGTTCGCACAGGTCAGAGGAGACGGGATGGTGCGGGGGCGTAGAGCATCTGTTTACATGCGATCCAGGAGAAAAGTGAGATTACCAGCTATCCAGGGCTGGCCAGGGAGCCAAATTTTCAGATAATACGATTGTTTTGGTACAAGCTGTCACTGATTAATTTGCCGACAGCCTTATAGTCTCACTAGAAACTCTCAATGGCGAAAACTTCAATCATCTGAATTTTCTTGGTTCCTTCCTCGCTATGCAGATACAGACACTTCTCCAAGATTTAATCCATTTCGCCTGCGAGCCTCAAGACTCGCATCCAACTTGCGGTTCAGCTCCAGCAAATACTGGGTCTGAGTTTGTACTGCTCTGCACATACCTTCACACTGGCCAGGCAATCTTACCAAGGCCCGAACGGCTGACCAGACTTTCTAAATTTCACGATAAATCAGGTATCCCCCAAGTCCAACCAGAAGAAATCCTGTTATCAATAGGCCAAATATGTATACGTCTTCCACATCCTCAATCGGCAGTGCAGCCAGGCACCTGGTCTTCCACTCTCCCCAGGAATCCATCACATAGCCAGCCAGGTCTGTCCCACTCAGACAAGAGGGTTCTCCTTTCCCCATTCTCCTCGCGGAGAAAATTTGATCAATAGTGTTCGAGAGACCAGCTGACCAGATCCATAATTTTAATTTCCAGTTTGGAAAATGTGTAGAGAAAGGCTCTCAAGCACAGTGAAGCAGCAAAGCAGGGTAGATAAGGAGGGGTTGGGAGAGAAAGAAAAGGTGTCCACCTTCGCCGAGAGCAAGAAGAGATTATTATGCAGCTGTGACTGAAGAAGTCACTTGGACGGGTGATGAAATATTTCTTCATTGAAAATGTTGCATCCAAATGAACAGAATCAACTTTCTTGGCAACTTTTGACTCATGCTCGATGCGTTAACATAACGAGGATTACCCTCATGCTAACCCTAATGAATATGTTGTGTTTATCCAGCACACCCCTACCAAACAGACAAACATCACAGTGCTGTAGTTTCTTAGGAGGCACACATCAGGGTACAGAAGTTTAAAACAGCACTACTTCACTCTAATTCAGTCACTGTGCATGTGTGTGTGTGTGTGTGTGTGTGTGTGTGTGTGTGTGTGTGCGCGCGTGCATGCATGCTTCTCATATCCTACCCATCAAAGAGACGTCTCCTCGTTGACTCAATGGCGCTGTCCACATTACGGATGGCCTGCTCTATGGACGTGCTCACGAAGGTGTCGCCCTCTCTGCTGACCGCAGGTACTGACAGAGGCAGACAGATGAAACATCAGCAAGCACTGAACATCACAAGATGCCCATAATCATAACTGGCAATGCCTGCATCAACCCTGAGAGCCAAGAGCTCAGGATGCAGACTGTTCTAAACACTCTATAACAGTTTTTTTATACTCTTGGATCTGAATGTCATAGACTGGGATGTCCTTATATGGTCATCCCAGGAACCAAAGCCCCATCAGTCGCCTTCAGTTCTCCAAATGCAGCCAAAGTTGGAAAGATGGCTTAATGAATGAGGAACTAAAACAGCTTCTCTCGAGAGAGAAGACGAACTGAGGGCTGCTTGTATAAAACAAAGCAGGACTCTTGTGAACTATGAATCATACAAAGCTACACTAGTAAAGTTGCAAATTAAAAATATAGAGCTAACAATTATTAAATTAACTAAATTCAAATTGAAATGTGATTTATAAATTGTTAAAATATTAATAGTTTGCATTTGAACTCTGGATGTAGTCTCCATGTAGCCCCATCCTAAATCCTCCCCCTTTATTTGTTCTTTGTGTCTCTAAAGAATAATTTCTAAAATTAACATCATATTTTATCGATTGAGACTTGAAACCCACGAATGAGGCTAAAACTTATCAGGAAAGTGTTGCTGAGCTCAGATCAGCTGAGCAGGTGGCTCATTTTCTCATGCAACCAAAGACTCGCCCCCTGCAGGCCATGAGACAGACTGCAGGCTCCACTTTGGCTCCATGTGTCAGACGGGGAGGCTATTTCATCTTTTTTATATTGAAACTGCATTGAGTAATGGTTGTAAACAGCTCTGGTTAACTGGTGTTCTTTATTTCAGTTAAATCCTGTGAGTGAGCTCAGAGCACCTCCCTCCTGAAACTGCAGTGATTTCTGGCGCTCTCTTTTGCCTTCGTGTGCCACTGAAAACAGCGAGACTGAGAGAGGTCCAACAGCAGCTGATGGAGTTTATGGTCAGGGCGCAGGGCTCTGCGGTCTGACTTTAGAAATCTCAGCAGGAAAAAACAACACACAGAGAAGAGCTGACAGGAATCTGAGAGCTTCTCAGCAGAGTGAGACTTGACTACTGAGCAGATCAGCCAGAGAACATCAGCAGGAGGTTCTCACGCTGCTGTAACACACTCTGAGGTTTTTCACAATATTAAATCGACATATTGGATCAGTTATACATCCAAGTAAGCTTTCGTGTCACTGATACTCAGGCATGCAGTTCATACGCTGTTCTCTCTGCTGCTGGACAACATGCATGACATACAGAATATGCAGAGAAACAGGACAGAACAGGACATCTTTTTTAGAGGTGCAGAATTTCAGCTTTAAATTGAGGAGATGAACAAATATAGCTCACGGTCCTGGCTATGTTTAACAGCATGCTCACATCACCTGCTTCTTCTTACCTGTCACAGTTAGCACCATGCTAGCCACCTGGTAGCCGATGGGGTTGCGGGCGACACACTCGTAGCGTCCGGCATCAGCCGTGCCCACGTCCTTCACCTCCAGGTAACCCTCGGGGCTGATGTGAAACTTTCCACTTTCTGTCACCTGAACACCATCCTGAGAGACAGACGGGGGTCAGAAGTCACGGTGCTGAGAGGCAGCAGGACACAGGTACCAGCCCGGCTGCTTCTGTCTGCTTTGCAACTGTATTTATGACATTTGGTTCAGTTTAAAATGCAACTTTTCACCCCCAATTTTTTTGCTGGCAGTAACTGTGCTACTTCTACAAGGAATTAGAACTGTGCAGCTGCTTTTTGAGACGTTCTGCTGTAAACACTGAGTGTAAAATATAAAAATCCCTCCAACATTTAAACCAGTTTACTGCACTCTGCGAGTCTGACTGAACCAAGAGCTGCAGATGAGTCATTTGGTCTCTTCTCTATCAGTGCTTTCTAGCTTTATTAAAACAGATGCATGTGAACAACACCTTGAAGGTGAAGATCACCTCTTGTAGCCTCTCACCTTGTTCCAGGTGAGGACCGGCTGCGGCTGGCCCTGAGCACTGCAGGGAATCTGCACGTCCTGGCCAGACTCCACCGTCAGGTCCCTTGGAGCATTTGTGAAAACAGGCGTTACTGAATGAGTTAAAACATACACACACACACACACACACACATGAGTTAATGACTGAAGGACTCCATGTGTAAAGTGCATTTTGTAATCAGTTACAGAAAATTTCAAACTCTGCTGAACACTTTAGCCTCACGGTGTGTCACACCAAAGCTGCTGTTTTCTTTTCTCCAACACAAAAGCATCCATCAGCTTAACGTGAAGCTCAAAGGAGGCCAGAACGCACACACGTGCACGGACACACAGAAACACACGTTGTCGTGTTGGATTTAATTTATAAAAACAGCAGATTTCTGAGTAGATCCCACAGGTGAATCACTGTTAGTCATGAACAGTCCTCCCTCTGTGGTTCTGTATGAGTGGGCAGCTGAAAAATCCCAAAGTGTCTGAAAACAGGCGTTTTCATAACGTCTCTTAAATTAAAGCCAAATCTTTTCAAACACAAATCTAAGATCCATCAATATCTAAATACTTGAATTTCTTTGGAAAAATCTGTGTGTATTTGTGCGTCTGTTCTTTGCCTTTCTCAATAAATGTTTATGCAATCCAAACTTGGCCAGCATGTTGCTTAAGGCTGAATCAAAGGGTGGTCAAACGAGTGGCCTGAGGAACATCTGCATTGGTGTTCCATCTTTTATCTACAGCAGTGATTCCCTCCAGTGAGCAGTGAAGGCATTGCAGGTCGGCCACCAGAGGTCATTTACAATAAATAGATATATTTTTCAGTTAATGGAAATTATTAAATCTGAATTAAACAGATCGGAATATACTGTCATATACAATTTTAAAGTTTAAAACTGTATATGACTTCTAGGACAGGCTGAATCACATGAATATCCCTTTTCAAACATTTATTATACATACCAAATCTATTTATTATACATCATTGACTCAGGTTTGTAACCTCATAAATGTAAAAAGTCACCCTCTTGATTTCAAGTTCAGGCTGGAAAGCTGCAGATTGTTCCATTAAAAACTCCGGTTTGGTCTCCAAGTTGGAGCCAGAAACACAGCTGTCTTTGCAACTGATGATGAGTCATGAGTCTTTTTGACCAAGAAGTTTACGTTTACTCTTTATCCACGTTTGAGGTCCATAAAGTGCAAGCAGGTCAGGACTTCCACGGAGCGACCGGAGAACAACAGTCACACAGAAATCCACCAAATTTATATAGGTTCAGATTTTTACAGGCTGATTCCTGCAACTCCTCAATCCCTTCAACCCTCTCCTGTCAGTGCTTAAATCACCTTCTCCTTGCTGTGGGTTCCTCTCAGTATAAAACAGCTGTCAGCCACTGTGGGCTGCACACAGTGCTTCCACAGTGTGCAGCCATTACGCAACATGTACTTTGCGCCATGTTAACAGCCATTACTACACGGAAAAACATGGTGTCATCTCAGGATTATAGACTGCCATTCTTTCCTGTGCCACCCCAAGCCTGTAATTTCAGCTGCTCACACACCAAACACGCTGTGACAAACTTAACACACATTTAGCTTTTTCTAGATGAAGCA
>JAMQGT020006312.1:0-13899 GCA_024447675.2 Pterophyllum scalare | reverse complement strand
TAAAAGATTAAAATGGCTGGCGGTTTATCCTCGGTCTCTCGCAATAGTCGAGCTTTTATGTAAATCGTCTGCTTTCACGGGTAGTTTTCTGTCAGTTATCTGTGTGATGCCCCCTTTATTCAGCCATCACATTTCCTGTTCGAAACCAAGCAGCAGATGACAAATCATCACAATAATCAAGGCTGACAGCTGGAAATGAATGCTTATTAGCCCACTGGGTTCCTCCTCTTCGCTGCATTCTCCCCTCTCTTTGGATCTGGCCTGCCATTGTCCCTGCTGCAAACTGTGCCAGGTGTTAATTTTCTGTCTCAGCAGATCCACTTCTGCTCCGTACACATTGACAGATACTGACAGGCGCCCCCCCCCCCTCCCCTCTCAGTTCAGCAGATGTTACAGGAAATGGCAGCAGACTGGCATCATCTGCCTACCCTTGGAGTGTCACTGTCCTCGGTGCACGTGTGAAACGTCGGTGCTCTGAAGTATGTGCGAGTCTGACAAAGAGCATGCCCGATGAGTGAGACGGCGTCCGTCTTGTTTACTCTGCCTGAAGTGTGTGCGTACGTGCTCTCAAATGTAACTGCATCAGATGGAATAATGGAACAAGGATGAAGCCGGATACATCTGGGTGAAAGCAGAGGCTTCATAACTTCTTACTCCATCAGTGGGAAATTATGCAGTACCTTCAGCTGCGTGTTTTCATTTAGTGCCTGAAAGCTGAACAATGGCGTCCTTCTGAATGACGAACAATAGCTCCTTTGATGACGAGTGGCCGGCAGTGGCGAGGTCGAGATGTGTGAAGGTTTTCGGCGTGTCACATTCCCGCGCCGGCGCTTTCTGGAACGGTTTACTAACAGCTCTGATTTGACAGATAGATAGGTGTTCTCTCTGCAGCTGTGTTTGGAAGGAGGCTTCTAATCAGCTGGGAGGCCGCGGTTATCCCGACTCAGATTACAACTTCTTGTAATCACGAGAGAGCAATTAGGGCGCTTCGGGCTCAAGTCACTTATTTCAAAGGGAAGGAGTGAACTGTTGACCCTGTTTCATATAAATCCAGCATGAGAAATACATACAGCTACTTTTAAAGTGAAAAATAGCCCTGTGGTGTGTGCTCTAAGCCCCTCAGTGTTTAAACTCCTCTTCTGTTTTGCAGCTCGCCGGTATGGAGTCGGGATACGCCTGTTTCTGTGGCAACGAAGTGGACCTGCATAAACGTGGCGAGTCGCCGAGCACGGAGTGTAACCACGTTTGCTTCGGTGACCACACTCAGCCCTGCGGCGGGGACGGCTGGGTCATCATATTCAGCAGTGAGTCATTCTGGCGCCCACTCTTTACATTCTGAGGATTCCCCCCCCCTTCTCCGGTGCTTTTAATTTGAAGGAGCCTGATTCTGGAGCAGGTCTGTCCTTGCTTTTGTCATTGTAGAACAAAACCCGGGCAGAACGTGAAAACGAGCGGGCAGCTCCCTCAGACCATCACCCCACCAAAGACACGATCTGCTCTGAGACGACCTTTGACTGACAGATTTTCTAAAGCCTGAAACAAAGCCCGAAGGCTCAGGACTCTGCCTCTCTCTCAGACCGCCGACATTTCAGTATGCTGAAAAGTCTGGGTGCATTTTTTCAGTCCAGTGAGGCGAAAAACGCGTTGCCTGCATAGCATGTATCAATATGTAAAGTTAAGCTCATTTCCAGAAGCTTCAGTTTCCTGTTTCTGTCACGGTCTTGATTTTGACCTTCAGCCTGTTTCTAGGTTTATTATGTGGATCGGTCACTGATTAAAGTCAGTATTGGGGTTAATATCGGTCCTGTCTGATCAATCACATGAAGTCCAACATGCTTACAAAACCAAATATATAGCCCATCAACCATCCCTGCAGCTTCTAACCTTTGAAACAAATATCACAGTCCATATTCTCCTCGTCGTCGTCTTCTTCTTCTTAAAAAAATCCTCTTTCTTACAGCCCGAGTGGGGGCCTGCGGCGGGAACTACACTTCTCCATCAGGAGTGATCTACTCCCCAGAATTCCCCGACAAATACGAGGCTGGCCGTGTTTGCTACTGGACCATCCAGGTCCCCGGATCCTCAGCCATCCTCTTCAACTTCACCTTCTTCGACATCTCTGACCAGACAGACATGGTGGAGCTATTGGACGGCTACACCAACCAGGTGGTGGCCCGCTTCGACTGGCGCAGCCCGCCGCGGGAGCTGGTAAACATCACGGGCGACTTTGTCATTCTCTACTTCTACTCGGACCGCACCAACCAAGCCCAGGGATTCGCCCTTCTCTACCAAGGTGAGATCTCGGCAGGTGTTCAGGAATTCCTCACCTGCTGAATCACTAAGGACCCTTCACAAACAAAGCGTGAGCCCCCCCTCGCGTGGCTGGCTGGCTCGTGCTCTGATGGAGTTTTGCATCCCTAGTTTAGTAAAGTAGCACCTGTTAGCTGTGGTTAGGCACCTGTCATGGCTTTGGCAGGCCCTTTTCTCTTTTCATTTGCTGGTCAATGTCTCACAGCCGCCGCATATTTAAATAATGCGTTTGTTCTAGGAACTCACGCCCTCATCGAGCGGCGGCGGCGGCCTGCTTTACTTACCCACAGTCTGTTCTCTGCTAAATTGCACTCAAAAAAGTTTTTTTTTTTATTCCACCTACATAAAAATGCTGCCACAGTGTGATTCTTCTGATAGGCTCAGTTCATTGTGTAGTAGATGCATTTCCTAAAAGCCACAGCTCAGAGCTGAAGGCTTCAAAGCCTCCAGGTTAATGTGAAGATTCGTGCAGAGTGAGAGAAGTTCTCATGAACAGTCTCAAAGAGCCAGAAATGATTTAATAGATTAATTTCTGCAGGAATGAGCAAAGCACGCCCTCCTATAATTCACTGTAGGTGACATTCAAGCTCAGAGCTGCCACGGTGAGAGACTCCCCCCCCCCCGATCCTCCCTCTCTCCCCCCGCCCTCCCTCCATCTGTAATTCCGTGTCGTTTTTCCGCGCCTGTTGGCGTTACAGTAAAAACAATACTGGAAGGTCACAATCCTCTGACCCTTGGACCAGCGCGATCCTTTCTCGATCTCGATCGACACCGATCTCATTTTGCGCGAGGCATCGTGTATTCCAGAAACACAGCGTGAGCTGGGTCAAAAGGTCACCTCCTGAATTAAACTTTTTTCTATTAACAGAAATGTGTAGATAAAAACACACAGAGGGGCTGAGGGACGAATACAAGGCAGAATCTGATGGAGTAAGAAAACCGTATCGGCACCGTAGATAATCAATAACTCCTCGGTGGCAGGCGCAGCGGTCGGGTCTGAGGATAAACGCTCTCCTCGCACAGTGACGGTGCATTTCAGCTGCGACTGGGTCTGCTGCATGGAAAACACGCGGGCAGTTCTGGGAACGTCGCAGTCAGGTTGAGCGATTATGTGAAAAGGGAAAAAAAAATATATATATATATATATATATAAGATCCGACCACCATTCATGGAAGAGTGGAACAGTCCTCGATCAAATATTTGAAAGGAGTTCACACGGCTGCAGTTGATGTGAAATAAGATAAATAAGTAGAATTAAAGGAAGATACACAGTTTATCCTTATTTATGCATAAGTCCAGATACTGAATATTTAACGTAGAGTTAGCATTAGTTGGCAGAGTCCAGCTCAACTGCAGATCAGCTGACCCACCCACATGCCAGCAGCTGATGGCTCCTCTGATACCCTCCTACACATCCAAGGTGCTGCATATCTGCAAGCCACTTTGCAACCCACCTCAGCCCAGGCTTGTTTTTTTGTTTGTTTTTTTTGCTGTTTCTGATTTCATCAGTCTCCAGAACAGAACCGTGTCATCAGATATGAATGATCTTCATTTGACTGCAGCTTTTGTTTGGATTATTACTCACACACTGGAAAACTCCATCGTGTCCACCGGACTGTTTCAGGCTGAGGTGGCTGGACTCTTACTGACTCGCCTGACGCTGAAGATGCTTTTCTCTGGGTTTGTCAGTGTGTGCCACCTTTTAGGTTCAGAGATCGTCTCCTCCCACTCCACTCTGTGTGTTTGAAGCAGATCTCATCTGCAGATGATTACAGGCGCAGCGTAATGACTGAAACTTTAACATGTAAGAAGGATACTGACAGACCCGAGTGGCGCTCATGAATACGAGTGTGCGACTGACGCAGTTTGTTTCTCGGCGGCGACACTTCCCAGAGAGGACGAGAACACCGTATAAAATCACACCGCGATTTTAAATAAATCACATCTATGTTTAGCAGAAGTAAATGAAAGGCAGAGGAGATCTCATTTAGGATATTGCTTTCCTCTGGGAACCTATAAATGAGCTGAAATAGTCCGTGCTCCCTGGCACTGTGGTTTTATGAAGCAAACTCTGCCCATCTGGAGCTGTAAGCAGGTTAAAGCAAACACAATTTATTGCAAACGCTTTTTGAATTATGTCTTGAATTTTTTTTTTTTTAAAGCTCAGCGCCGCATGTTTATAGCACGCTTGGGTGTTTTTGCAAAGCTCCATCTGTTTCCTAACAAATGCATTAAATATTCAGTCGTGCCTCCGCTGTGTGTACTTCAGAGTGGAGCGGTGCAGTGTTACCTTAAATGTGTGACACAGTGGAGTCATTAAAGGGGCGTTAAGTGATCCGTGCCCCCCAACCAGGAGAAGTGACGTGTTCCTCGTTCGTCGTTGTGAACACACAGGATGTCACGTTGAACTGTAACACTGTAACACAGCGAGGGCCGTGCAGCTGAAGGAAAGTTAGATTAACAACCAAGAAGACGAAAGGAGTAATTTTACTGCTGAGACTGAGGAATGATTTATGTATTTCCAGATAAATAATGCATTTGCTTGAATAATGAAAGTGCTTTTCCTCTCCTCTCTTATCAAGAGCTCTTTCTGGCCTTTTCTTATTGTAGCTAAAGGGTGACATTTTCACGAATGATTAAATGCAAATGACGGAGGACCTCATGAAACTCTGTGATAGAGGGCGATGCGATGCGCCTCTCGATAATGTTTGTTTTGTTGCTACTGACAGATGAAATGTGTCAGGTCAGATTTGTGTCACATGAACGTGCAAAACGGCAGAAATGGCTGTGCGGAGGAAAGCGAGCAGCGTTAGTTCAGGCAGGCCAAAGGTCAAGCTCGGCTGCAATCAGCTGATCTCAGCGTCAGCCCGCTGAGACCCTCCTACGTGCTCATTCAGTCTGCCCGCAGTCGCTGCACATCTGCACGGAGCTTCACAGCCCACCTCCACCCCAGCACCTCCTGCAATAATCAGTGTGACGTCATGTGCCGTCACTGATGTCTGCTCCGTCGTGTGCTGGGGTCGGCTGCTCCACCCTGCCCCCCTCTGCCTTTAAAAACATGCACAAGGATGTGCTGGAAGGTCCCAGACCTGAGCCGGTCATTAGAGATGGAAATACAGCGTTCCTTTGGCTGTACTGTTCCCGAATGACATTACCGGAGTCACGGCAGGCATTGCTCTACCTGACACACACTGATGGCGAGTGCCAGCTTCCTGGCAGTTATAACGGATCACAGCAGATATTTTTAAAACGTTTTAACTCTTCGTAACGCATCTTTGAAAATTTAGCCGGCACAAAATGAATGACGAGGTAAATGTTAGTCGCTGACTTTAGTGAATGCCAGTTAATCTCACCTGAGATCCCTTCAGGTGCTCCAGTTCCTCCCACAGTTCTGAACTGTTTTTATTGCTCTTAAGGTTGTTCTATCTGCTTTGACCTCATATTCATGCCAGTCTGTGTGTTCAGGTCACGTTTGTTCCAGTCTCCACCTGATAGTTTAAGAAATGACGCTCAGCTGCCTGTTTCTGCTCCCCCAGCGCTCAGGATCCAGGACACCAGAGCAACGGAGTCTGAAGGAGATGACGAGGATGAAAACGAGGACGTCTCCAGCACTGCGGGGCCCCAGCTGGCCGGCGGCGGCGTCACGGAGAGATCCAACAGCACGTCGAACGGACGCTCCTCCCAGATCCTCTACGTGATCACGTCCAGCCCCGGTAAACCGGAGCACAACATGCCAGGTCAGTGGGCTGGACGCGGCGAGACCACCGGCCACAGCGCTAGTATGTTAACACCCGTTAACTCACACCGCACTCACTGCACCTCTCTCTGCCTCTGCTGGGACGCTGCAGGAGGTTTCTGAGCAAAGACTCCCGCTTAGCATGACCTGGTTTCTCCGAAAGTTTTCAAACTACTCTGGTCTGCTGAGATGCTCGTAGTTCTGGCCCACAGTGACTCCCTGTGATCATACATGAAGTAATGCTGTGTTTCCTTTCCTTGTCATTGTCTCAGAAGTCCCTGCTGATCACAATCAGCCATCCACTCAAAGCTTTGCAGGGTGGACTGATGTGCTTTGTGCTTTTCTGCTCCCTCCAAATATTATTCTTTCCCAGCCCGACTCATTTTCTAGCTGAGAGCAGATGTGCTCCGGTAGTGTATCGCCACTTCTTGACAATTAGCTCCTCACAGGTGTAAGCTTGAGTTAAGCTCGTTAAGGTAATTCTCGGCCCGCTGATCTCTTCGGTCTGCTGCGGCTTGTTTTAATTACCGTGATATCTGCTGTGTCGTTAATGTGCTGCTGTCTCCGTGTAGTGTGGACCATCTACGCGTTGGCGGCTCTGCTCATACTGACGGTCATCGCCATGGTGGCGAAGCTGCTGCTGCACGTCACAGTCAAGTAAGTGTGAGGATGCTCGAGGCGCGGCCAAGCGTCGCGTTTCAATGCTTTCGACATTCATACCGTGCTGCTGAAGCCAGAACTCTGAAACATAAGAGAACGAAGTTGTTTAAAGGTTTTCTTCCAGCAGAACATAGTTTCCCTCTCCCTGCAGTGAGAGCAGAAACATTTAGGGAAGGTTTTGGTTTTCTTGAAAATGGATCCGTCTCCCGGAAATGAACGTAATAAATAAAAAAGGGAGTTTGAAATATTGTTGGAGCTTTTCAACAAGTAGCCCAAAATTCTTTCCTGATTAAAGTGAAGTCGTTTTTCGAGCCTTTTCTTACGTAACACAAACCTTGGTGACGTTTTGGAGAATAAAACCGTCAGCAGTGCAAAGTGCTGTAAGCATCATTTAAGATCAATAAAAAGAAGTCTGTGTATGAAATAAATGCAGCTTTAGGACCCATTTATGACTCTTTTTTTTATCATCTTTTCATTGCTTTCCATCTTTTCTCCCCCTCTGTCATGTCTTTCCTTCTCGTCGTATCTACTCTCAGGTCTCCAAACATCCCAACGGTCAGCGGTTCAGACTCCTGCAGCCAGAGCACAGCGTCCTCCGAGCCTTGGATCATCCTGTACCGGCCCTCCACCATCTCCCTGTTCAAGAAGAAGCTAAAGAACCACCACGGTGACCTCAGCCCCCTGGTGGGCAACTAGTGCTCCCACTGCATCCTTCCAGCTAACCGAAACAGCACCGCCACCCGCAACTGTTCTGTTCAAGGGCCCTCAGACAATGAAACTCTATGAGGCGCTACGCAAACAAGCCAACGACTGAGTGGCTAACGACAACTGACTGAGTGACTGCTACTAAATGGTCCGTGTGCCAAAGTGGCCACGCCCTCCCGACCTGCTCGGCAGCGGAGAGGAGCTGGAGGGCAGGCCGGACTGTAAGTGACTGCACTGACCGGAGAGAGGACGCTCTCAGAGCTGCTTTTAACGGGCAGGAAGCCGTTTCCATCACCCGGGGATGTCCCTGCCAATCACATACCTCCAAAAGCCCTCCAGGCAGCGAGGTCACCAGTGGAAATATGAGTGCAAAAATAAAATAAAAACAAAAGCAGCCAACTTCAGTTCAGTTCAGTCCAGTTCAGTTGCAGCCAAATCTTCATCAGCATCGGGGAGAAGATCCACACGTGGCATATGCTGTAACACAGTTTTTATAACTTAACTGCCTCACATGGATCAACATTTTCAGCCAGAATCCTCCCATCCAAAGAGTCGAATATTCATTTGTGTTTTTAGCTCTGTATACAGACTGCTAATGTTTCTCTTTATATACATGTTTTATGTGATAACTGGGCTCGCTGAGGGACGCGTCCCACGGAGGGTAGATATGACAGCACTTTGGGGATGAATCAGTCACCGCAAAAGGAAAAGATCAGCGAGAGAGGGAGCTCGTTCGCCCACTCGTTCACTCATGGATGTGAGTGGAGAGCAGAAGTAGCTGGCTTCGGGGGGGGGGTACAGTTTGCTCACAAACTGCCATTTAGGGAGGATCTGAGGGCTTTTTCTGCTCGGGTCGTGGGTGGGAGTCTTTCCGGTTTGATGGTGTTCAAGTGCCTTAAGGATCTCCTCTTCCCTTCGCTCGGTTCCTCACATCTGTTCCTCTCACAGAGCGGACTCGTGTCCCTCACAAACGTCTGCACTTCTCAAAGAATCCATGCAGATATGAAGAGTTTCGTTCCAAAGTCGGGTTTCTGCCTCCCGGTCTCGTGCAGTGATTGAAATCATTAATCTCAGATTGGATCTTTGCATATTTTTGAAAATGACTTTCTTTTTTCCACACTTAGCCTTTTGGGATAGAACTCTTCATATAATGACAGACGAGGCTTTAAAAAGCTTTTTTGTTTCTTATTTGTGTATCTAATGTGTGGTCTTGGACATTTACTGAACATATTGTTCACATTATGTTGTCTTTTGATTACAGGGGGATGAATATTGTTGTACATTGTGTAATTCAGTGTGGGAATGATATATTTATGACTGCTCTTTCATTTTGTGTCTCGGCAAAGCATTTGAGCGACTTGTCAAAGTGCTTTTGTGTTACTTTAGCTCAAAGGCGGAGTGCATTTTTTTCTAATCTTCAGCACCAGTAAATTGTCTAAACTCTGCAGAGCGCTGCAGACTTTCAAGCTTTTACTTGTCACATAGATTTCAGGCCAAAAGGTTGAGTGCGAACAATATAGTGAGACGGAAATGTAACCAAAAGCACCCCGAGGTACGATCCACGAGCCGACTGAAGGGCTCCAGCTGGAGTGGCTTTCTGTGACATTTTAACTACTTGTGAAAGGTCAGAATCCACTAACGCACCATCGGCATCGTAATTGGCCTTTCCTGCTGTGAGGCTGGATCTTCCTGCAGATGTTCACTGAGATATTTTCTCACTGGCAGGAAAAAAAAAAAAAAGGTGATCCTGACTTTAAAGCACTTCATTTTGGTCCGGCTTAGACGATGAAACGCTACTTAATCACTCGGCGTTCTGTTTCAGTGAAAAGACTAAAAAAAATACACACTTGTGCAGCAACCTGAGCACTTGAAACAAAGGTTATATTTTATGCATGACACAGCATTGCAGTGACATTCAAATCAAAGGTTTACGGTTTTCGAGAACAAATTTAATACTTGTAAAAAAAAAAAAGGCGAGAGAGAGATGAATAACTTTTGTTTCCCAATCAGAAGTTTTCTAAAATGTTCCCCTCTGCGATATTCCGCCTGTCTTCTCAACTGTAACTCATGTTAATTATTGCAAGACAAGAGCACATGCCCCTGGGTCTGTGATGTTCAGAGCTGACCAAGCGAAGAGAGGGGGGAGAGCAATGGGAAATTAATGTGTGTTCAAATCAAACACAAGCTAACGAAATCTGACAGTTAAAATCTAACAAGGGCATATTTGTTTGGATAGCCTGGTGAATTATGCAAACTTCCATTTTCTGTCCGGTCCTCCAGTCAGTCGGAAAATCCCACGCCGTCTTCTGGGCGTTGGAAACGGCCTTTCTCCAGAGCTGCTGTTGATGCGAATGTCCTGCAGTGCTCCATAACATGAGAACAACAGCAGAAGCCCCGAGTCAGCATGAGAGGCCACAACATTGTTTTCATCCAATTGTAAATAGCAAAATAGTGAAAATGTTAATTTATCCAGTAAATTATTGTTATTTTGTATGTGAATGGGATATAATCTATCTTTTATATAAGTGAAGTATCTTTGTAGTTTTATTTAATGTGTCCTGGTTGCAAAATAAACACTGTATGCATGTTTCTTATCCCGGCGCTTTCTTTGTCTTCTGCCCCTGCACTGCACTTTATTTCATCGCCAAACTCAATTTTAGATATCGAGTCGCTTTCAGAGCTGCGAGCAGCAGATCAGGCTAATCCCATTCTCCCTCTCTGCATCTGAAGCCTTTGTGTGCAGAAATCAGGAGGTACGGTGAGCTCCTCTGAAGCCTTGATTGGATTCAGACTCGGGACATGTGCACCAGCCTTCTCCTTTTCTTCCATGAAGCGCAAAACTTATCAGATATGTGAAATGACTCCCAGATTATTTAGAGATGCATGCGCGCACACCGAGAGTGAGGATTTGGAGCGCCATGTGTAAGCCATTGGCTCTCCCGTGGGATGAGGTCAAGCATGCAACCTGCACATTTTAGAAGGAACAGCAGGAGTCCAGCTTTACGACTGGAACACTGTGGGAAAAAAATCCAAAAACAAAGCAAACGGAGGGGCGCTTAATAAGCTGGAACAGTCGGGACATTTGCAGCATTGATTTCCTAATTCATCAAAGGTGTTCCTGTGTTTCTTTCATCACTGCTCGCTCTGCAACTGCTTAAGGCCAGCTTATGTTCGGGTCTGGAGCGTGTATTTGGTGGTCGGCCTCCATGGCAAAGTCATTCTTTCGGCACTAAAAGGAAACCTGCAGAAACCCTGTCCTAAAGCTTTGAATGAAGCACATTTTAAAACAAAAATAAATAATTTTAAGCCCACTGATGGGCTCAAACATGGAAAGCCATCTGGAGATTGCCAAGAAATTGTTCAATCTTGTATCACACGGTCCAACACGAGGATCTGTAAATAATCTTCTGGCGCCCTCTGCTGGTGACAGGATGTGTGATTAATCCCGGCACCGATGCTCGGGACCATATTCTTTTGCTCGCTGATGTATAAAATAATCTTTCTACGCAACAAGCAGAAATGCTGCACAAATTTTTGGATGAATGAATTCATTCAGCTTTGGTGCAGATGTAACATTGAGTTTTCATTCTCACTCCTCTGGGTCTCAGTGAAAAGAGACTTCAGGAAGCCGATCCCTCTGAACCCCAGTCGACCAGTAATTAAGGCAACAATGGGACAAAAGGTGGCAGTGTCTGGTTACTGTACGAAGGAGAAAGTGAGAAGAATGGGAGACAATACCCGACACTCTCTGCACTCAGGGTGCTGAAGTCAGGCTCATTTGGAGAGATGGAGTGAAAGAGGAAACAGGAGCTTGTGTCGCTTGATAGATCTGAAAAAGATCTCTGTGGAGGAGATTTCCTGGCCATGGAGGAACTTCCCTCTTTGATCCACTTCACTCTGCAGTATTATCTTCAGTGAAGGTCACTCTGTTTAATGCTTTGGATGCTTTTATATCCAAAGCATTAAATGTCACAAAGTGCTTCACAGACAAAAATGCTTCAACATAACAGTTTAAAAAGATGTTTTTATTTTTTTGCTGCTTTATGAAAGCTCTCAGATCTCAGGCTCAGTGGGAGAGCGTCAGAGTCTGCACGGCCAGCAGGCCCTGATCACACGACCTCAGGGACCTGCCGGGGACCCGTGGGTGTAACAGTTCACGGATGTGCAGCTCAAAAACTCAAAACCAGGATCTTAAAGTGGACTCTGGAGTTAATGGGGAGCCAGTTCAGCTGAATAAGCAACACTGGGACATGTAAGTACTTAGACTCAGTCAAGAGCTTTGCAGCACCGTTCTGAACAAGCTGCAGATGCTCTAAGGAAGCTTTGTCAAGGCAAGGGAACAATGAATTACAATAATCCAGATGTGATGAAACAGAGACATAAATAACAATTTTTGATAATTTTCCATAAGTAATAAAAACAAGAGTGAAGCAGATATTTAGCACGAGTAGCTGAGAAAAAGGTAACACCAAGGTTCCTGATAGAAGATTCAGCAAATGTGTCAAAGGAACCTAAAGTTCCCGTTACCTTGGTCACTAATGTGTCAGGGACAGAAAGAAGGACGTCTGTTTTCTCTTCATTACGTTGGAGAAAAGTGTCGGCCATCTAACTCTTAATGGAGTCTAAGCACCTCTTGGGGCTTAAAAGAAACACTGAATGTCATCTGCATAGC
Source organism: Pterophyllum scalare (assembly GCA_024447675.2). NCBI lineage: Eukaryota > Metazoa > Chordata > Actinopteri > Cichliformes > Cichlidae > Pterophyllum > Pterophyllum scalare. Next base: position 1,815 of record JAMQGT020006312.1, on the reverse strand, counting down.
AGTGCTGAAGAGGGAGCAGATGTAACAGAGACACAACACACTGTAGGCAAGAGAACGAGACCATCCATTTTCTTATCCAGTTCAGGGTTGCTGGAGCCTAACCCCACTAACTGCATGTCTTTGGACTGTGGGAGGAAGCTGGAGAACCCGGAGAGAACCCACACAAACATGGGGAGAACAAACTCCACACAGAAAGGCCCGAACCCAGGATTTTCTTACTGTGAGGCTAACCACTGTGCCACCCAGACTCAGAAGCAGTCAGAGAAAAAGATCATTTATCCCGCTGAAAGCTGTTTACGTACACTAGATTCCATCGCCGATGACTGATAGAAATCAATAACCATGCAGATTTTGTAAAATCACTGACTCGTGAATTAAATGGACTCTTGGAGGTTTAGTTCCACCTGAAAAAGAGGCCTTAACACCTGAAAAATATTTTCTAAATGAATGAAATGTGATCATGATAAAGTTTTTTTAAAATTTAAGCTTTTGGGGAGACAAGACCAGAATTCTGATGGGCTTGTTGGACAGAACAATTATTCTGTGAGACACAGTTTTAAATAAATTATTTTTTTTAGTTTTTCATTTTAAATAAATGAAAAATATTTTTAAACTGTCATAGGACTGTGTTTTTGTTTATAAAGTATTTAGGCCTACTGTGCTCCACGACAACATTAACACGGAGATATTTAAATGAGGCAAAGTTCATTAAATGAATGGCAAATGCAGTGAGTTTAATTCTATATGTCTTTTTATTAGGCTTCATATAACAATGAAAGGTTGTTAGCTACATAAGAGGAAATTCAATTCAATTACATCTTCTTTATATAGTTCCAAAACACAACTGTCAACTTAAGGTGCAAAAGGTAGGTGTAGGTGTGTTCTTTGCACATAAAGTGAGATGATCTGCTGCATCCATATATATATATGTCTGCAGAAGATCATCTATGAACACACAACATGCTGAAACTAGAAGCAGGTGACCTACAGCAGCAGAAGACCACACTGGGTACCTGTCAGCTAAGAGCAGGAAGCTGAGGCTTCACCCAGGCTCTCCGCCTTGGTCAGCAGGAGAGGGGAAACATGATTCCTTTTCTGCTGTGACATTTGGATGGTACAACATATCTGAGTTTGCTGTAACAACATGAAAGCATGGCTTCATCCTGCTAGTTTCTTGGCACACATCGGGCCCCTTAGTACCCCTGAGCATTGTTGAAATGCCACAGGCACCTGAGTATTGTTGCTGACCGTGTCGATCCCTTCCAATACGATAATGCTCCATGTCACACAGCTCAGATCATATTAAAATTGGTACTCAAATGACCTCCACAGTCACCAGATCTCAGCCTTTGGGATGTAGTAGAAAAGGAGATTCACATCATGGATGTGCAGCTGACAAATCTGCAGCAACTGTGTGATGCTGTTATTTCAGTATGGACTACAATCTTTTCAGCACCTTGTTGAGCCTATGCCAGGAAGAATTCATTAAGGGCCAAAGGTGGTCCAACCCAATACTAGTGAGGTCTACCACCAGGTACCATAAAGGTGACTTTCTGTCTGATAAAAAAAATATATATATATATATATATATGTATGTATATATATATATGTATATATATATATATATATATATATATATATATATATATATATATATATATATATATATATATATATATATATATATATATATATATATATATATATATATATATATATATATAAACTGTATATATTATCTGTATTATAATAATCTGGCTGAAATAATAAATACATTTAAAAAAAAAAAGAAAATATTTAAACTGTTGTCGCCTA
>JAMQGT020006307.1:0-70097 GCA_024447675.2 Pterophyllum scalare | reverse complement strand
AGAGGACTATGAGGTGGTTAAAGTAGAACGTGGAGAGGTAACTCCATAAATACCGGTTTATCTTTTTTTGTTTGTTTGTTTTTAGTAGCACAGTAGCTATAGAACTTAACAATTCTTCAATTGTCCTCGTTATCTTTTCAGGTAGACATAAAGCCACAAGCAAAGTATATGCCATGAAGCTGCTGAGCAAGTTTGAGTGATCATGAGACTCTTACTGGAAGAGGGACATGGTGGCTCCTGCAGTGGGTTGTTCAGGTATGGTGACACCTCATCTAAAAATGCAGTTATTAGTCAGATATTAGTTGTGTAGAGCATATAAATCCAACCTAATACAATCTGAAAATAAAATCGTTAAGATATATTTGAATCCTTTTCCTAATGCTTTAATACTACCTCTACAGCTCTTTTTTGTATTCCAGTGATGGCTAGTGGTGATCGAGGTGCATCCTCATAGTGGTTGAGCTTGATGAGCAGAGTATGACGTCCCAGAGATGGGGCTCGTTTTTACACACTGAAGTAGTATAGCTGGATGGAATCCACTCTATGGGCTTCCGTTCACAGGTGACGAAAAACATTCCGTCATCATTTCTATGTTTGTTTGTTTTTTTGTCTTCTTTTTGTCTTTTAGAAGCAGTCCTTAAGGTTTTTTTGGGTTTTTTTTTTTCCCTTTTAGTTGTGAGATTTGTAGCAGGCTCAAGGAGATGTGATCTGAGGAAGCATTGTAAAGCAAGAAGTAATGCTGCTAGGTGCTTTTGGTTTCAAGGGGCTTTACAACTACTACTGATTGGACTGCGTTGATTCTAAATTTGTGTGTCGTTTTGTTGTTTTATTTCCAGTTCCTGGATATGAAAGTTCATGCTCCTCAGCTTTGAGGTATGATAGTCAAGATGGTGAAGCCGGGTGGGATGCCTAGGCTGAGACACTCACCTCGGTAACTAGACGCTTTTGAGCTTACACGTCAATGGCTCATATCCTGTCTACCTTCAGTAGAAGATATGTCAGACTTTGACAGTATTGTATTTTTGGCTTATTCGCAGATCATTTAAACTTTTCATTTAAATTGAAGTTCTTACTGCTATCCCAGTGTCAGATTGCCCATCCCTCTTCTGATGGCTGCTAATTGGTTGAACAGAAGCCCAATGATTCATCACCTTACCAAGCTCCTATGCCAGAACACATGGCAAAATATTTTAAATTGGCCTGCTAATGATCCATTCATAAAGGTTGCTGTGAGGCGCACTGTAGCATGGTGATATGCCCGTACAATTTTCACTCTCGTCAGATGAAGGTTTAAATGCTCTATGGTATCATACGAATTACACAGCCTCAAACATCCAGGACTGTATTTCATTTTCTTGAGATTTGCAGTGTTCCTACATAGTATGGATTTGTTTGGAAATGTCAGAGTATAGGTGAACAAAGCACAGTATCACCAAGCACTCTCACCTTCATGATGTTTTCTAAAATGTAAAAGATTGCTAAGGAATCTCTTAAATTGATTAGACTGGCTGGCTGCTCCAATGGCATTTGGAGCACTAGCCACAACGGCATGTTTCCAGTGTGTGAAATGGGGTGGGCCAGAGCGAGCTTTATATACTCAGCGGAGCAACAAGTAGGTGTGCATTTGGACATGAGATTATTTCGCTACACAACAGTCCTGAAACACTTTGTCTCATAACATTGGTGGGTACAGTGATGGTGTTTTCCCATCGGTTTGTCGTGGTTCAGTAAAAAAGCAGTTTTTTAATAGGAAGTCGATCCTTTATTAACCTTTTGCAGGAAATTGAACACAGTAGACAGTTGCACTTCCAAACGGCAAAACAATATTAATTGCTAATAAAGTTTATTATTAATAAAAATAAATAAAACAGCCAATAGCTGACATGTACGATCTGCAAATGTGATGAAATCATAAATATTGTGCATTAGTCTTACAGCAGCTGGGTAAAGGTGTGGGTACTGACTTGACTTTGGTGCAAGTGAATCAAATACCTTCTCCTCATACCCATTGCTGCAATGACTTTCAAGCGGATCTGACTGAGGCGTTCTTTTTTTTTTCCTCTAATCTTACTATGTCCATGTACTGGCTGAGAACACAGCTGAACCTTAGGTGTTGTAGATAAGTTTAATTTATGAGTTTCTTTGTGAAAGTCTAAATAAACTGTTTTGATTTGGATGATGTTGTTTGTTTGTTTTGTTTTTTGGAATTGTGTTTGCACTGATGTATAACGATTTTGTTTTCCTCAGAGATGTCAAACCTGATGACAGCGTAGCTCGACAAAGCGGGCCACTTAAAACTTGTTGGGACCTGCATGAAAATAAAACAAGGTATCATGTTAGTTTTCTTCAACACAACTGTGTGATAGACCACATTGATTGAGAAGAGTAGCTATGTTTTGTTTGTTTGTTTTTTTTTATTTAAGAAAAGTTTGGTTGGCTGATTTATTTTTAAAAAAAAATTCTTGTCTCCAGTTAATGCTGCTCAATCATATAAAGAACCCAATCATGATTACTGCCAATTGTATTAATCTTCTCATTATCTTAACAAAGATTATGCCCCAATCATTACGAACTTTAACATATGCTTTTTATTACAAGGAAAATTGGGTTAAATATGAAGGGGGACTTTTTTTTTTTAAATAAAGCTTCACACTAATTGACTGTTTATACCTAGAAAGAAGGGAAGTGTAACTGGTTGTAAAGCTGGGTGGCAATCTTGTTGGAGAAAGCCGGGAAGAATGTCCAGTAAGTGACTCAGATTTTTACAGCTCATATTTGACACCTTAGAAGTTTACAAAAATCCAATAACACCACAAAAATTGACGTTCATCATATTGGAACTTTAAGAGTTTTAACTTCCTCAAGATAGATCTTGTTGACTGAAGGCTCTGCTTGTTGTCTTAGTTGGAACTGGGCATAAGACAACGACTAAGTTTATGAGATTCCGGGGAGAGGCTAAAGCACGCTGCTGATAAGGAAAGAGGCACAGTTGATTTATAACACAAGCTCAAAGTGAGAGCTTTTTAGCTATGATGAATGTAAAAGAGTATTAATTTTTAATTATGATTATTTTGATTTGAATAATCGTTGAAAGACAAAACTTCAATTGTAATTTAAAATCCGATTAGTCGCTTAGTCCTTGCTCCAAGCCATTTTTACAAAAATAATCAACAGTAATGATAATAATAGTGATTGTAATGATTAGTATTTTAAAGTGAAGTGGAGATGATGCTTGTGTCCTTCAGGACGGTATGGTACGATGTGACGCGGCAGATGGGGAACTCCAGACTACATTTCACCTGAGGTACTGAAATCCCAAGGAGGAGATGGCTACTATGGCAGAGAATGCGATCGGTGGTCGGTCGGAGTGTTCCTGTATGAAATGTTAGTTGGTGAGTATTTGCACGAAAAGGACTTGCTATTTTGCATATTTGCAACCAGACCTATCAGCTTGCCTGTGGCTCTTGTTTTCCATGCGCAGGGCGATACTCCTTTCTACGCAGCACTCACTCGTGGGGACCTGTGGCGAAACTGTGAACCACAGAAATGCCCTGACCTTCCCTGATGACAGCGACATATCCAATGGGGCCAAGAATCTGATCTGTGCTTTCCTGACTGACAGGTTAGATGGCCACAGACCAAGCACTGAATGATGAAGTGAGTTTTGCCTGAAGTTCTTTCAGATGCAGGGACACCCTATAGAAAGAAACTGGACATAAATGTATATGATAGCAGAGATAATGGCTCTCCTTGCATGGAAATACTTGCAAAATGTTTTTCTACCGACATTACCAGACAGAATTGCTGAAATGATTATCTGTCTGCCCCTGACCCCCACAGGGAAGTTCGACTTGGCCGTAATGGCGTAGATGAGATCAAGAGGCATCCTTTCTTCAAGAACGACCAGTGGACATGGGAGAACATCAGAGAAAGTAAGACCGTTTTCACTCTTACGGTTACCGATTATTTTCACAACTCTATTTAATTTGGCTGCTGCTCACTATTATTGCAATCATGTTCCAGTGATCATGTCATCCATTTGACCTACTGCAGACAGTTGCAGGAAATTCTTGTAGACGAGCCATTCAGTCACCATCCTTTCCAAGACTAAACGTGATTCCTGCTCAGACTAATAACTTGCAGCACAGTGTTTTTGAGGCCAACAATGGGAAAGCAGTTTAATGCAAATGTTAATGTGCTGGGATTGACACTGAAGCAAAGAGCAATTGGAAATGTAGTGCTAAATCCACTGGCTATAGTCAGTTCTTTACTGGCTTTATATTTAATACTTTACTAGGCTGAAGTCAGCACTTTAGGGCCATAACCACCCCCACCCCATTACTGTTTCAGGAGCCGTCCAGCTCTGCTAGTTTGCTGCTATCCCTTGTTGTTAAGAGGCTTTCTAATGAAAGAATAAAGTTAGTCGGGGTGGGGGTGAGGTCTAATTTAAATATTTAAAATGTATAATAATATAACACAGGAAAAAATTAGCCAAGCCAATAAATGTTTTGTTTCATTTAATCTTGTGTGCTTAAAATAAATAAATAAATAAATAAAAAAGGCTTATTTTGCTTCAGTATTTACTAGGGATGATGGGATACCAGAAATCTGGATGACAGTCCCACTGATTCATGATTTGTGACAGTAAAAACAATAAATGAATCAAATGTCTTTTTTTAAAATACTGCTTATACAGTGTGACAGCAGCCTGCTAACATTCACTTAATGAGCTTTTGTGAACATCGTGTGTGTGGATCAATGCTACAGATTCACAAACAATAACGAACAATTTTAGGTTACAAAACATCTGGCATATAAAGTCAAAAACTCATCTTTAATTCTATGTGTTATTTATGATCATTTGATTCCAATACCACAGTATAAAACAAGTCACACTGCACCTGTTGCCGCATTTGCAAACTATTTTATGTCATTAAGTAAGCACAATTTTGGCAATGACTTGACAGCTTTCATGGCATCTCTGGTGTTTACTAATGTAAACAAAACATGAATCGTATTTGTGTTGTATCAACGTTGACTTTTTTTGTTTTGTGTTATGTTATTATTCTCTTATCCCCTGTAGTGAAAGATCTGCCAAGACTTCAAACACACGGGGACTTGTATATAATGAAATTGGATGCCCCCCCCTTTTGCAATTTTGAAGATAAACAGTACATTCATGTTTAACGTGAATCACTACTTCTCCCTTGTTAATTGGCTGAATCTTTTGAATCTTGCTACAAGTATTCATTGAGGAAATCTATAGAAAATGCTGCAGATGAATTTCTGATTTTTGATTTTATTTTTTAGAACAAATTTTCAAGAAATGCTGTAGATTGACTAACTTCAGTTGCTGCTTCTCCCTTATTTTGTGGGCCAACTTTACTGAAACTTGATGAGTATTCATGAGGCAAAGGTCTTTACAATATTTTGAGATTTATAAACAATAAAAAAATATCAGCTCAATGATAGTTGACCTACAGCCAAATTACTTTTATTTCCAATATACCAAATATTGTACAAGTAAAACATTTGACAGTGGTGATCTGTAGGCCAGCAGGCCTGTTTTTTCCTGTGTAATGACTGTGCAATTCACTCTCCTGTCATGTGCAGCGGCTGCCCCTGTAGTGCCTGAACTGAGCAGTGATATTGACACCAGTAACTTTGATGACATTGAGGAGGATCGGGGAGAGGAGGAGACCTTCCCCATACCAAAGGCCTTTGTGGGCAACCAGCTTCCATTTGTAGGCTTCACCTATTACAGTAATCAACAGTAAGTCTGCCAGACTTGGCTCCACAGCATGTTCATGATCAGCATGCACAATTGTTGATCTAATTCCTTATGCCAATAAGCTGTCCAAATAAAACATGAAACAAATCCCCCCCCCAGCCTTTTACGAAGCTCCGCTGACACAAAGACCAGTGACAAGCGTAGCAGTTCCACAAAAGAAGACAAGAGTCATGTGAGTATAAGACTGATTTTTTTTTTTTTTTTTTTTTTTAAACCAAGTCTCTGACACGTAGAATATCTACCATCTTATCTGATCAGTTGAAATGGCATATTTCTGCTCAGCTGGAGAACCTGCAAAAACGAATCTACCAGCTAGAAGAGCAGCTCCACAGTGAAATGCAGCTGAAAGATGAGTTTGGAGCAGAAATGCAGGTATGGAATAACCATTATCTTACATTTGGAGACAGTTTCTCAGACATGGTTTAAGGCAAATCCTAGACATAAAGGGGGGGGGAATTAATGAAGGTCTTCATTGAGGAGAAAAAAAAAGTTTTCAAAGCAATACGTAATGTTGTGTAACCTACTTCGTTCAGTTACATTGCTTTAATATCATATTATGTATATAATAAAGGCTTAATTAATAATCTAAAATAATCATTATTCAAAGCTCTAATCATAATCAAGACTGTAGCAGATATTCATCTGGTGTGGTATGTCTAAAGTAGCATGAGAGCTTTATAGCTATTTTAAGGTTGGCTGAAAATGTGTGTGTGTGTGTGTTAGTGCATGTGTGCAAGCCACTCCCTGTGTGACCTTCTGGAGTGTGAGAGGAGCCACAGTAAGTCACACACTGACTCTGCATGGAGCAACACACCAGCACTGCCCACTCTGCATCACAAGATCAGCATATCGCTCCACTTCTGCTGCATCACAGCTCATCCCTCAACGCATTCATTCTTCTCCTTTTTTCTTTTATTCCTGTGTGCCATTTTAACCCTGAACTGCCCTACTAATGCTTCTTTTCCCATTCATATGATTAGCACGCAGTTTGGGACATGTCAGATAAAGAGCTGAGAAAACAGAAGTGATGTTTTTGATTTAGAGTTTCAGTATGTGAAACCGTGTTTTACATTGTATTCCACATTGTAATACAAATGCATCAAGCACATTTCAAATACACATCTAAGCTAATTAACATTATTTCTAAGGAATTCTCACCTGAGCAAGCCATATGTTTTTCAGACAGACTTTACAGAAAATATTTGTAACATGCGGTTCATCTTGACGCTTCTTACAGAGGGGAATGTTGCCTCAGGCTGAAACTGAAATAGCTCAGCTGTTTCCAATACAACAGCTCCGTCTTAGCAAAAACAGAAGTCGAGATGTAAAGATAGCACATGTTGGAGCATATAGATCTTGTGTTCACATGGGACTTGCTGCTTGTTTAGAGACTCTCCGATCAAAGCCACCCCTCCTGAGAATGGCTTTATTAGATTTCACACCTTCCCCCTAGGAGTCGGGGAAAAAAACACAAAGCATACTTTTCTACATCAATAAATATTCATTTTCTTCTGAGATCAGTCCCTTTTCAAGATTTTTTTTTCATTACATTGCAGTACATTAGGGTTTATCAAAGCAGAGTAATGGGCATTTTGACACAAATATTCAAATCTTAAATATGTTTAAGCCTTGAAAAAATCAGTCCCTATGTTCTGGCCCAGCAAAAAAAGAAAAACAAACCTCTACCTTCCTCTTGATGAACTGCGTTCTCATCAGCATAATGACAGAGGAGGAAAAGCAATGCCATCTTTTAATTGGCTGGGATTAAGTTTGGATTGAGAAGACTTTTTGGTTGAATGAGATCTGGGCATGCTGCCAAATGAATAGAAAATGGTGTTCTCTTCCTCTCGACTGGTCATGGCACTCCCTCGTCATTAGGAGGAAGTGCATGTGAGCCTTTCCAGATTTGATTTTAATAATGCCAACGTCTTCATTTTGCCTCCCAGCCTTCTTTAAATGGTAACTTTGGGGTAAATGCAATTCTGACTCTCCTTTCTCCATTTAGGATCTACTATAAAAACACCTCACAGTTTGTTTTATTCCCTGCTCGAGAAGAATCAAGTATCCGGTAGGAGTGTTTGAAGGTCTGAAATTGAGGAATTGTGTAAGCTTTAATGAAAGAGTTTAGTTTCACCGAGGACTGCTGGAGTTGGGTGAACCTATTGTTTTTGCATTTCAACACTAGCTTTTAACAAGTGACAACATCCAGATCTTAAAAATGAAGCCTTCCCTATTTTCCATATTGCACTTCCATATTTTAACATTTGAGGCTTGCTAGGAAGCTGCCCGCAGACTCCTACATTAAAATATCCAAATTTATAGTAATAAATAAATAAATAAAGATTTTTTTAATTGTGTTTTTTAGCCCATTTACCTGACAAACAAAATGGCTTAGACAGGATTCACACAGATGCATTTCGGGCTTTAACGCACTCACATTGCCGTCAGTTTGAATGTCAGGTACTGAAGAACTGAATCATGGATCTGTTGCCTTGCATGTTTGCGCCGAAAAAATTCAACTTCTGAATTGCCATTACAGGTGTCAGCCAGTCAGATCATATTGATCCAGCAAGGCTGTTAGCCAATGAAATCCCGTTATACAAATATCCTGAGAGAGCAATGTGGTGGCCTGCACTTTCGAGAAGTTGCTCATTGAATAATCAGCATGTTGTATATGACCAGATTCTAACTTGTTTGGCTAGTGCTAACTGCTAATTGAATCTCAGCACATTTGTCTTGTGATGTTATTGTTGCTATGAAGATTGCGCTAGCAAAGATACCTCCCCAAAAGTCAGGTAGCAGTGCATCCATGGGAATACTACCTTACAGCTTAATCGTACAAACAGCTAATCTAGAATTCTTTGCTGCAACTTTGGCGAGTAAATTTCTATTTTATTATTTTATTTTTCTTGTCAACACATATCTCTGTCTATGTGATGCACCTATACAGTCTATGGATGCACCTTGTTTCCTTAGTTTGCTGGCATCAGCTAATACCTAGCAAACCTGGTTGAAACCCTGATGTCAGTTCCCTGGTGTTTGCTGTACGATGCCAAAAAGGATGGATATTGATGTTTCGCTGTAGAATAGAGGAATAGAGATCAGGTCAGACAGTCTCTTACAAAAAGAGAAATGTAGATCAGATTATTGCAAAGTAAGAATTAAATGCATTTGTGTTTGTTTGGTTTTTTTTAACAATGACAACTAATATGGTTAGTACACGGTTGTGAACAGATGGACATTTTTTTCTTCTCATTCTTTCTTTTTTTATTTTAATTTTAATCCTTATGTGGTAGAAAATCAGTTGTTGAACACAAACTTTGTCCTGCTAGAAAGTCTAATAAGGACATCTAGCTGGCGTTTCAACCATGACTAGACATCGAGACAGTTATTCAATGTCTAAACATTTGCTTGGTAACTTTAAAAGGCAAAAAATTGGGGGAGTCAAAATGCTGAAATCAAGGCTTCAAATGGGAATCTATAAATGAACTTTTTATATATATTCTATTTTATGTAATTAAGATCAGCTATATTCTGTAATGGTCCTTGTAACCATTTACTCTACAGTATTATATATTTCTCATTTAGGGCCACATGATTGCCACAATGTTTGACAGATAGTGCCACTATGTCCCCGTTTCACCATTTCAAGTGCTGGCATTGTCAGCATACAAACAAACAGGCAGAGTGCTGTTTCCTGCTCTCCCCAAATGAACCATCTGGCCTGGGAGCCAGCTAAAGCCAGAGGTTAGAGCTCCATTTCCCTCCCTTCTCGCCACATCACCATGACAACGGATATAGAAATCACACTGTCTCCTGGGAAGAAAGCCTGGGTGACACCACACAGTGGCACTTTTGTGGTACATGAAGAGAGCAGGGTTCATTTAGGTGAGGCGGTCAAGGATGAGTATTCAGTCCTCTGAAGAGGAAAGATCAGGCTGGACAGAGAGGGGGGAGCAGCTTGGTCAAAAAGCTGTGATGCGGCTCCAACCACTGAATACACCGGCCAGAAAGAGAAAGGTGACCAATTCATTTATTCCTAAAATAGCCTGCAAGTTTGTCAAGAGCCAGAGCTGCAGATCTTGAGAAAAAAAAAACACACAAAATCATTGCATGCAACTTTTTTTTTTTTTCAAAAATATTTACTTGCAGTTTTCAAAGTAACTTACATTAAAACATGCCAAAATATCTATTTGCCCTTTGGTCATGGAATTCTCTTACTTGTATGAAGGGTTATACAAGACATGAGAGGCCTCTGCTGGCTGCTGAGGTCCTAACATCTGTCACATTAGTGGGAAACAAACCACATCTTACACAGAGGACTATGACATAAGAGGCATTTGGAGGGAGCAGCTACTGTAAAATACGCAGAACAGCAGCATTTGAAATCTGAGCAGCTGTGTAAAGTGCGACTTCAGAAGGCTTATTAAAATTCAATGCACACACTGTTTGATGGATTAAATCTAAGAACTGAAGTCTTCTTCCTTCCTGTGTTTAAGAGCTTGTGTCTAAATCCGTTCAATAAAACAGTCAAAGGCTTCACATTGTTCGCTGAACAATAAAAATCGATACCATTAAACACTTCTTTAAGGAACCCTTAAGTGTTTCCCGAGAGGCCCTGTCAGTTTCTATGTATCATATCTTTTTACAGTCTTGTCAATAAAACATTTGGAGGATCTTAAATTCTTCATTGCATCTCTGAGGCAGAGGTCTCCACACGTCTTTTTTTTTCTCCATAGTTTTGAAGATTCAGGTAACTGATAGATCAATAGACAATACTCTTAGTGGAGCGAACATACCTGTCATGCAGCAGTAACTTGTTTCTTCCTGCACCCCAGCTGTCTGGGCATCTGTCCAATCAGAAGATCCCATAAGAAAAGCCCGACGGAATACAAGCCTCATCATTCGCTTCCTGAATGCATTCCAATTCCTTCACAGGCATATAAGCAATTTTTACAGTAGTTAAGCAGAGGTGGAACTGCTTCACATAATCTCGCTTAGACGGTCTCCACTGTCGGCCCAGTGACAAATCATGTTAAATCCCAGGCTGAGCTCAAGCACACAGTGGAATAAGCTTTTTGTGGCAATAAACACCCGAGTACGGACAGCGCAAACACTTCTGTGATCAGTGTTATCCATCCTCTGAGTACAGCAAAGTGTCCAAATCACAGCTTGCGGTAATGGATGTTTAATTTGTGTCTGTTTTTAATGGGCTTCTTTTTTTTGTTGTTGTTGTCGTTGTTGTTGTTTTAAATGTGAATAAGCTGTAATTCTGAGGTAAAACAGCATGTTGCGAAAAAAACAAAACAAAACACTGGACCTGAATTGCTGATGTATGCAGGTTATGATTAATAGGAGTCATGTTTGAAGGTGTCAGAAAGTCAGTTAACTAGGTCAGTTAACTATTAACCAAGTTTGGTTATTTAACCCCCACCACCACCATCTGAACCATTGACGTCCATGCCTAACTTGACACTAACTTGACTCTATGGAGCAGCTTTAATTGCTTAACCTTAAGCTGACCATGACAAAGTAGCCCTTTCAAAGTAGCCAACAGGCTTACTTCCACTACAAATACTGTGGCGAGAATAGCATTCAAGTCCAGAAAAAACACACAAATACATGAAACACAAATGCAATATGACAGTGACTGGACACAAAAGAGAACACATGAATTTTACAGTCAACGGGGAGAAAAAATTGTAAACGAAAGGTGCAAATATTCATTGTTTTTATTTATATTGTATATACTTTACACTGTACTTTAAGGTGTATTTAAATGCAACTAATCAATATTTGTGTTACTGACAATACCAGAAAACAACTAATTTTTATTCTTAAACACTGTATTATAATAGTGAAGCCTCACCTGTGAAGGTCAACTTCAAAAGCTAACTTTTTAACCTTTGTGGTGTTTGTGGTATTAATGATGTGTGTACCCACAAACCTATTTCTTCCCCCACTCCTGATGCTGACTCTTGACGCTTCTTGGACTTGAGGCCCTCTGAAGACTGTGGCATGTGGCATGCCTCCCAGCCCCTGCCTCATCACACATACTCCTCTCCTGCCCCCCTTTACCCCATCCTGTTTGAGTTTCATCAAAGCAGAAGTAGCTCAAGGATTGCTAATGCTTTAGATGGTAGCACTAGTCCTAACAACCCTGAGGTTGAGGAATTCTTTGCAGAAGACTAAGGTCATTTTTTTTCCTCCATTCTCTCCCCCTTCTCTCCCTCACTTTCTCTCTCCATCTAACCCCCTCTCTCCCCCAAAATGCTTTTCTCTATTAATCAGAGCTCACAGCTCAAACTGGTCTTCAACTTCCTCCCCAATCCTTGCTAAGCCTGTCATTTCTGGCTATTATTTACTTTAATGGGCTTTGGCTGATCCCTGGCGAAGCCTTGGATCTGAGAATAATGCGGCTGAGGGTAGCAGGCCCAGACGCAAGTGCGGGGCTGCCTGTAGATTAGCTATGGCAGATGGGCTTTACAGGGGCTTCCTGTGAGCAGGAGTGTTGATTGAGAGGGCATAATGAGAGAGGTGGTGTCCTCACAATGGACCCAGCCACCTCGCTGCACCTCTCGGGTCCAAACAACGCCCCCCCCTCCACCATTCTCCAAGCCCCTCAGCACTCTCCCTCTCCACACCCTCCCATCTCCCTCGCTCTCTCACTCTCTCTCTCTCTCTCTCTCTCTCTCTCTCTCTCTCTCTCTCTCCTCCCTCCTCTCTCTTTTCTATGCGGAAGTCGGAGTGCAGAAACAAGCACAAAAGCAACTGTAAATAACCATGAATGTTAATCCAGCATTAATTGGTTCCCTCTTAAACTGGGTGTGCACTTTCACAGGCTGGGCTCCTCTGCAGGTCATTAAATGCATAGACCCCTTCTCATTGTTTACTTAACAAGCTTTTTTATATATATATTTCAACAGACAGACTAATAAAATTGACCGTGGCTACAGTATCAAGAGGACCTCACTTGATCATGTTTTGTCTGAAACAGAAACTGTAAAATCCAAGCTATGATGCGCATTTTCTCACAGTACCCATATATCGTGTAAAAACATGATCCTGCGCCCCTCATATCCACACGCAAGCAAGCAATTAGCTACTTTTAACACTTTCTCTGCACTCTAAATAAGGGAGAAAAAAATTGCAACATTGTTACTGTTGTCACTTACTTGCTCTGTCACCTGTGTCTCTACACACTGCAGTGTTGACACTGGGCCCTGGGCCACACTAGGGCAAACACTCTGCAAATGAAGTGTGGAAAACCCCGCAGTAGTCTCGGGGTCAAGTTTGTGTACAAGAGTTAAAATTTTGTTCCGTGCAACTCTCTCTGTCTACAAGCTCTGGAAGTTTCCACACAAGGGCCACTACACAATCCACAGACTCCAATTATCCCCTTCCTCTGAGCGCTTTAAGCAAGTTTTTCTAAACTCCTTTCAGTTTGCTCTTGTCAAGCAATGAAAGGAAAACTAACCACCATGTCAAGAGAACTCAGCTGCCTAGCAACAGGGCCACAGTTTAATTCTGATTTGCTTCAGGTTTTGAGTAATGGGAATTGACAATGTTAAGCCAGTCACAAATGTTGTTTGTCACCTCTGAAATGCAAACAAAAATGCATTGTTTTTCCAAAGTATTGAGCATGATTGATGTTTAGAGACCACAATGGTATCGTTCATTTCTCCCTTGTGTTTTTGCCAGGATTGATGTCATATCTTTTCATGGCAAGTTAAAGGTTTTGAAGTGGCATGAAAACGCACGGCTTTTCATCTCGCAGCAGACGGCAGCACGGCGCATGCATTCCTATAACTGGTGAACTTTAATGATTCTATTCAGCCTCTGTTCATCTCACCCAGAAATAATTTAATAAGAAACTTTGGCCTTTAGAAGTCTCTGTGTCCTGTCACAATAGTCAGAGGACAGACAAAAGACAGCCTGAATGCAACAAAAAGAAAGTCCTGAATATGGAAGCCTTTGATACTCTTCATTGGTTTGTTCTTTGACTTTTTATGGGCTTTTTTGTGTGTGTGTGTGTGTGTGTGTGTGTGTGTGTGTGTGTGTGTGTGTGTGTGTGTGTGTGTGTGTGTGTGTGTGTGTGTGTGTGTGTGTGTGTGTGTGTGTGTGCTAGACCTTGATAGTGAAATATTTTGATGTGTGGCTTTACACTTTTTTTAGACATCAATTTTAGACTTTCTCCAAGACTGAGCAGTTCAACTTAGCCAAAGCTGCAAAATCTCATCATCTGTGTGGTAATACAGAAACATGAGAACAGCAACTAAATCCAGCATTTATATAATAAAATTGCCATTTAAATAATAAAATATACTGGCCTGCCATACAGTTATTCAGAAGTCTGTTTTTTATGATTTTTTATTGGTCAGTTGAGAAAAATAAATGCATTTTTAAAGTCAACGTTTCTTGTGTAATTTACTCCATTTAGGATAATCTTCTTTGTCCTACACACAAGCTTTTTTCCCCCCCTTCGTCTTCAGATCACTGTGCGTGTTTGTATGATTTGGAAGATGGTAATTTCTTCTGCTCCAAGGAGCATTTTTCAAAGGCACAAATGACACAATAAGAAAGCCATCCATCACAAAGGAAAATTAGTGTAGAAATAAATGGCAGCCTTTGCCTCTCCCTCTTCTGTGTCCCATGTGAAGCTCGGATGAATATTGAGGCAGACAGCAGAGAATAGTCAACAATAACCTCAGTGACATCAAAGGCCCAGACAGTGGTACTGAGGAAGTCCACAGAGGGCCAAAGACAAAATAAACAGTGGTTATGTGAAAGTCCACATTTCTCCAGCTAGAACTCCCCCTTCAGATACGTTACTGTTGCAGGTCTTCAGAGTGAATCCAGCATCCATGCTGTTGTGTTTATAGTGCCATCTGCAATAGATTCTGAAGCTTTATCTTCACTGCAAATAAATTTCTCCCACCCAGGGTTAACACTGGCCTCAGTGATAACAAAACATCTTATCCTTACCAGCTAAAAGAGACTTAATTTTCTTAATTGTGGAAAACCCCACTGTTCACTTTGTGTGTCTTGCATTTATTGTCATTTCAAAGCACGATTCAATATATGGAAAGCAATCTCTTGCAAGCATTTAGTCTCCATCGTATGCAGTTTAATTCATGTTGTAAGTGGCAGTGAAATGCATGTCAGTGCGGAAGTCATGCATATGGTGCATGTAATTCCAGAAGCCCACAACACAACAGCTCTTACATTCCTGTTCCTCTTGGCATCAGTGATCCCATCACAACGCAAGGTTGCATACTTAACATACAGCCGATTTGATCAACATACACAATTTTGTTAAAGAATTTGCGGGGTGTAATTTAACACCAGAATTTAAAAAAAAAAAATCTGTCAAAATGATGAAATATTGCAAGGTTGTCATCACTTAAACAAAAAGGGAAATGTATATGCCAGCACCACAGTCATAACACACAGAGGTTCAAGTCTCTGTCTCATCTTGTTTTGAAAGTTGCTCATTTATAATCATCAACATGCTGAAATAATCAAGAACTACAGCACCACAACAAATAGTGCTTGGTGTGAAAAACATATCTGATGTCTCTCAGGTTCTGACATTGTCTGAAATGTCTTCCTGCATCCATAACAAATGGCTTTTAGCACTCATGCCATCTGTCCTTAATGAGTCCATTTTCTCTCCGAGCCATTTCCATACTGTATTGTGCATTGCCTTACATGCATTTGCATAATTGTTCAAAGATTTTGCGCCAAAATAGATATCCATGCTGGGAGTGAGTGTGAGAGGATGAAGCCAGAGAAGAAAAGAAGGGGAGAGAAAGAAGGCAGAGTGAAGATGTTTGTGAAATAATGTGCAAGGAAAATCCATTTTTCCTTCTAAGCCCCACAGTAACCTAATCAGGAGTTGCTTTATCTGCTAATCCACATTTAAACTTTAACCTGTAGGGGGGCTCTTTGTGTTAGTTAATGTAAGCATAAAAGCAGAGGCTGGCCTGAATGACTAATCAGATCTATCATACATTGTAAGACTAAATAGCTTTTCCAAAAGGAAATCAGAATTAGCGTGACTTCCATCTAAAGAGAATCAGGGTAAACTTTAAATGAAACAATGGCCATATAACAAAATGGTGGAGTGGAATAAATTACTGTTCAAAAGGCAACTTCTTAATCAGCTCAGCTGCCTAAGCCAGACAGAAACGGCAAAGTTGGGTCATTTGGTAAATAAAAGCGTGGAAGGGAGAACCTCAAGACGCAGACAGGCAGCTACTAATGAAGCCAAAGTTCGAATGGAGTGGAAGGACAGGCATATAAACAGGAACAAATGCTGGAAATTTAATAAAAAGTAATTTGAAGGAAATCTTTATAGGCCCACAGGACACGCTGTAGCTAAGATGATAAATGACAGTCGTGACAGATGACATATTAGCCTTTTAATATTTCAGTATATAAAGAGAATTAAGAGTTCAAGCTCGAAGCAGGACGCAAATGAGATCATCCAACAACAATGGTTAATTCACTGCAATATTTTAAATGTATCAGCTGCTGGAGTCAGCGTGCTGTTATACAGAAACACCGGCTAAGCAGAGGGTTATTTGTGCTTTAAACACATTTTCCACATAAATCTTAGATGATTAAAAGAAGAATGTACCTAAAGTTGTTGAATTTCTCCCAATCTACATAAACTATGAATATTGATAAAGGCACTGAAACAATGCATTATTTACCATGACATAAAGACTCCTCATTGGATTCTGAAGAAAATTACCTGCCACAACTGCTACACGTTAAATGGTGCAATACACACGAGAGATCAAGAGAAATGGTGATTTTTTTTTTCTTTTCACAGCAATAAACATCTGTTGACAGAGTTCACGTTTACTCCTCTGGGACTAGCACTTAAATTTGTTTTCACTCACTCTTACGTTACTCTGTGTCAAGACACTGAATCCTTGTATGTGGCACCACAGTCACATATGGAGTCCTATGCATGATGTACGTAATATTCAAATGAATATAATGATGCTGAGAGTCTTTTTTTTTCCTTCTTTTTTTTTTGTAGCTGAAGCAGTACAGCTTATAAAAGGCTATTTTTCTACTTTATTATTCTTTTGGAACAGGCTGTGCCGTGCTGTTTATATATGTGTGTAAGACCTGGACTAGCAATGCTCTCCATTTACAATATTTTTTTGCCACTTTTATCAACCATCAACATTAAATTGCTGTCCAGTGCATCTAGCTATATAATTTTCCTTCCATTAGAGACTGGGACATGCTTCTGTATCAGCATGATCATATCCAACAGTAAGACAGTTTATGATGTGTTTAAATCCTCACACCAAAAAAAAAAAAAAAAAGAATCACAATAATGAGTGAGATTTATCTTATAGGAAACTCTTTAAACGTGTGTGGATTTTATATTTTTTATACATCATTAGCCTTTAAATCTAGAAGGAGTACTAAAAGAGGTACTTTTGGGGGGGGTTACACTTCAAAGCACTGTTGCATTATCCACTTTATAAAATTTAAAGCAAATAAGCACAAAATGCTGTTCTACTCACACAATCCTTACTAACATATAGCTGTATGGACAATCCAGACAGAAGCATAGGTAATTAGCTCACTATATGAGAGAGGTTGAAAGCTGAGGGATGCACTCAAGGTGATTATCATTTTCATTTTAATAAAGGTAGCTGCTCCCATGGTAGGTGTGTGTACAGTCTATTTATGAACCATAAATGCTCCTAGGATACTACATAAGACTGGGCCACTGGAAGATTGTACTGTGGTCAGGAAACTATTGCAGTTTCACTTCCAAAGGTCTAAGCACACAGAGGGGCTACGTGTCCCCTGTTCCACTTGTGCTGTTATTGTCTTGTTTCAGCCAAGGTCCCAAAGCTCTTCTGTAGGATCTAACTCCATCTAGTGGCCCTGTGTGCCCTCTTCAGCATGTACATAACTATAAACCAGATTCGACTTCCAACTACAGTATATTCACACTACTCCAACTCATAATTATATCCTCTAAGGAATTTCAAAGATATATTCAAACTCTGGGGACACGCGGGGGCTTTTCCAATTTCCAGTTCTGGGTATCTTCATAGTGTCTGTGTTATAAAACAAACCTAATTCCAAAATAGTACAGGCACAGTAAAAGTTAGAGAAACACATTGCAAAAATTTGCAAACATTTGAAACCCTATATTTAATTGAAAAAGATTACAAAGACAACATATCTGTTCTTTTTTTTTTTTTTAAACTTTTTTCTTTTTTTTAAGATACGGTCATTTAAAAGTGACTGCAGCAACAAGCTTAAAAGAAATGGGACGGGGCCATGTTCACCACTGTGTTGCATCAAGTCTTCATTTAACAGTGAGGAGATTAATTGTGATGGTTTAGAAAATATTTTCCCATCCTTGCCTGACACATAGCAGGCCTTTTTGTTGTATTTTTATTTCATTATGTACCAAACGGTTGCAATGGATATATATATATATATATATATATATATATATATATATATATATATATATATATATATATATATATATATATATATATGTATGCTCTCACATTGATGGTGCACAGGTTATACATACAGTACCATGTGCACATGATCTGCAACCTGATGACAACCTGGATGGCGCCTTCTACTTTAGGCCAGAGGATGTGGTGCCCATGATTTCATTTTAAAAAAATCAAATTTGATTTAAAAAAAAAAGCACAAACTGCTTTCAACTTTGCCTCATTTCATTTTAAACTAACTTGGGCCCAAAAACATACTGCAGTATCTGGATCTTGTTTATGCATGTTTTATTTCCATGGTAAAGTTATTATTTATATTCACACATGCATGCACTGGCAAACCAAGTTCCTCACCCAGTGCACTGATTTCCAAGACAACATTTGTAGTTGGTTTTTCAGTGCCACCTAAGGGCCCACATATCATGCCCATTCAGTCTTGGTCTTTTGCTATGTCCCTACAGAGACTGATAATATGTACAGCAGATGATGAAATCACCAAGTTATTTGCACTTGTACACTGAGAAATGTTATTCAGAAATCATCTGTTTGAATGGTAAACACCTCTAACAGACTTGGAGGTCTCAGCTTCCCTGAGATGGTCTTTTCATTTCCAATTACATAACCAATTATGTAACCTAATTAGTTACGACGTGTCCTCCAGATGTGTTAGTATTACATAACTTTTCCGGTGTTTTGTTGCCCCCGCCCCAACTTTTGGAAACATGTTGCTTGCAAATTGAAACCATACAAGTATATGCCATTTTTAAAGAAACAAAATATCTTTGTACTATTAACAATTAAACATGGGGTTTTGATCATTAGAGCATAATCACATTTTTTTTCTTTACATTTTGCACAGCATCCAAACTTTTTTTTGGAAACCAGGCTGTAAGAGGGGTTACTGTGGCAATGTCTCTAAAGGACCGGACTACGAAAGGCTGGGGGTAATAAAACACTCAGAGCCTAATAATAAAAGAAGCCATCTCAAGGGACATGTAATCTTTGCACATCCTCTAAAGCTCATTATAACCGTAATACCACAATAAAGTTGTCTCTGTCATATTAATGTTACCCCACTTCTTTTTTTTTTTTAGAATTCTAATGAAGTTGTCCAGTCCATTTTCATTTAGCAGATTACGATATATAAAGAAACAATAAGGGAGGCCAAGGCTTTGCGACTGTAATCATGCAATTTACAACCACTCTCAGGACTTATATGACAGGCCAATTTCCACACTTATTAAGCCTCTGACACACTCGAAATAATCGTATTAGCATTTTTTTTTTCTGAAATTAGCCCAATTTCTGGCAGACATTCTTGAATCGACGTAATAGACTCTTATACATAACTTGTGATGTCTCTATTGCTGCTCAGCACCAGGCAGGGGGTGAAAAGGATGGTCCTTACTCAGTGCTATCAGTCAAATCCCGCTCTCTGCTTGGCCCTCTATAAACCAAACTTTAGATTATTTTATAAAATTTCTAATCAAGGATGTGGTGCCAAATGATTTAATTAGCTTTGTAAAAGAAAGATTTCACGTGTTTTACCACTTCTAGCAGTTCCCTGTAGTGCGGGTCAGAAGCAAGTTAAGATCTCTACTGCAGCCAACTTCCCCATTTGTTTTTCACCTACTATGTTTAACATGGCTGACATTTTGCCTCAGTGCCATTGGTAAACACTGCCAAAGTAGCAAGCACGAAACTTGCGGTGTCATAATTCACGACCACAAAATGAGGCCTCTCACCGGGAGTGGTGGAAAGAAGAAACACAAGGCACTCTGCTCATCGCCCCCCTCCAGTGAGGAATGCACACACTGCAAACCAGTTTCTTGTTGGGGTATGCCACATCCTGGTACTTTTATCTTTAACCTCTGACCCGCAGCACATCTGGAAACGTAGTTGGAGTCAAACATAAGGAAGTTTTCTTTTCTCTCCGCTTAGAGCCGTTAGCGAGGAGAAGCTTTTTAAGTATTTCTGCAAAACAGCAGACACAGCTTTCTCCGCGCAGAGATGTTTAATGGCTGCACTAGCTATGAACTCTGGGATATCGACTATTTGGGCAGTCAAGTAAGTGAGTATGGGACACTGAAATGGTGAGAAAACACTATTGTTCTTCTTGGCTGGGTGGTTTCAAGACTTGGAAGCAGATAAACATCTCAGCTGGAGGTAGACTGCTTTGATGTTTGAGGATGACGATCTGGACACCGAAGTGGAGCCAATGCAAACATGTTGGTGAGGGATATTTTGAAGTAACACACAGAGACACATTTTTCTTCTTCGGATCAACTGTTTCCAATCAGCTTGTTATTAATCCTTTGAATCCCATAATAAGCGATATAAGGTGGAATGTTTCCATCTTTCTCGCCGAGTGTTTAGTGATTTCTTGGAGGTTGACTTTTGTGCATCTGCTAAAATGACTGAGTAACAGAGATGTGATAAATCATCACCTTGTACTAGTGTTTGAACTGATTGGGCTACTTTTGACAGCATGAGCCACTTTGAGGGTGTCTCGGGGACACAAATGGCCTTTCCCTCTGCTAACCTCTGAACAAAAACAGCAATAAAGTGGAAAACAATTAGTCGTGCAAGTGCAGGTATTTATGTGCTGTTTGTCATCTGAACCGGGAGGGTACATTATGAAGAGGCAAAATTATTTGTTCATCACCCTCACTATTGAGACCCATCAATGAGGTTATGATTATGATTCTTTGAGGATAAATGGGTATTTGTTGGGAGTCAAGGATGTAAGCCTAACCATTTTGTATCGCTGACATTTACTGGAGCTCCAGATTTATGTCACCACCTTCAGCTCTTCTTCCAGCTGTTTCCTCCACAGCTGTTTTATTATCCTATCTAAAGGCTATTTTAGAGACAACACAGTGACACTAGGAAAGAAATTAAAAGTGTCGACTGAAATGGTAAATAGTGATTTTTAGGCAGTCCAGGTCTGTCTCAGAGAAAATGTCCAAAAGTTGTTCTTGGAGGATTATCTCTGAGTTAAATCCTCATTCCTCAAAAGCCTAAACAGTTATCTCATTTCTTTTCTATTTTTCTACCAATTAATGTTCCGCAACTTTGAACGACACCGGCGTTAAAAAAAAGAAAAAAGAAAGAAAGAAACATAAAACACCCTTTTGTTGCAAAATAAATAAATGTATTTAATGAGATATGAAATGCTTATAAATGTCTTCTGACTCCACGCTTAATTGCAGCTTGTCACCCTAAAGCACTCACTGATATATTGCACACGCACACAGAGTGCAAAGCGTTTTGTTTTCAGTCTATGACTTTTATATTACATCTGTGTTTTGTGCAAGAGTTCGCAAATGCCACTAAAGCCTGTTCAGTAATTTTAATATATAATCATGTCTGTCTTTGGAAGTTTAATAGGTAGGCTTACATCATTTAGTGTGACACCAAATCATGCCCAAATCATACCCAGGGATGTAGTTTTGCAAAAAAAAAAAAAAAAAGAAAAGAAAAGAAATAAAAAGAAAAAATCAAGTCAAGCAGCAACATAACAGCGTCTCTTCTTTGAGAAAAGTTATGAGTAAGGCAATTGCTGCCGCCATTTACATCAAAATTCACCAATAAAGTCAGTGTGCTGTAAAAACGGGCTATATTTTTACATCTGTGGCCCGTGCTGAGCGAGGCTGCACAGGGAAGACCATTTCACACATCTTACTACCCTGTGGTTTTCCTGGCTTACAGTCTCAAGAGTCCATGTTCTCCACATTTTCCTGTATGCTCTGCCTCGTTAACTCTTACTGAGACCTGCTAGTGTGAAAAGACATTTTGCTCTGTAGTTCTTGATTGTTATCAGCCCAACTTTTTTTCCCAATTTACTTTTTCAGAAAGAAAAAAGAAGAACCCATACTGTCTTTGCCAGCTTATATGTGAACTTATGATTTATGAGAAGAAAGGAAGACAGTGGTATCTCAGGGTTAAGCTGGAAAGCTTTTGGAAGGCATTTGAAGTCTTGTGCATTTGCTAGCTGTCAAGTATTTAGAATAAAATGCATTCTGAAGCTGCTTTCTGACCTCTATCTTTCTGGAGATAAGACAAAGTAACGGAACAAACAAAAGCAAGTAATTGGGAGGAAATGAGATTGAATGTGGCAGAAATAAAAAAGCTGACAGAAGGTCCGACTTCATAGCAACACTTTCTTTTCTGCTGCATTTGTGCGTTCTATCAGCGCAAACACATCAGCAATAATCAGAGGCTGGTTCAGCAGGCCAGACAAGAAATCCAGTAAAGAGTCTGGGAGGCAACAGATTAGAGGAGGTCACATCATGCTAATGAGAGTCATTACTATCACATGATAGCCAAATAAACTAATTGCCAGCTTATTTACGAGAGAGAATGTCCTAAATCAAAAGGTTAATTACATCTGAGACAGAGTCCTTCACTTGAAATTGACCTTTAGATTTTGTTTTTTTTCCCTACCCTTTTTCTTATCCCATTCCTCCTTTCTCTTTTCTGTATAAGAGACAAAAGGCCACATCCAGATAGAGTTGCCTGCTTGTTTTTTGATAAGCTTCAGGCACAGACCCTTGCCTGTTACTTTTTGTGTTTTCCCAGGAAGTGCCTGGCTGCATAATTAGCAAACATCATCAGACAAGACGTGGTGCCACCAAGGACTTTATTTTTCCTGAAGTTTCTGCGCCCCGAAGCTTTCCCCCAGCCACCAAAGAATGTTTGTTCTTCTTGAAATTAGATGGGTTTAATTGCTGTGGAACAACAGCAAAAACACCCAGCCCCCTCCAAACACAAACACGCACACACACACACACACACTCATACATAAAAAGTCTAAGATCAGGCAGGCTAATTATGCTAATAGCCAATTGTTCAGCCATGGTGATATGTTTACTGAGGGAGTTGATGTGTTTCCTTTTGCTTCGTCATAAGCAGCCTGTCTACGAGTCCTCTGTGAGATCGCTGCACCTGAAGGCAAGAGGACTGTGCCCTCATCCATCCTGCCTAACCCATTACCCTTGGACAGGGAAGAAGATAAATATTGTTGCAGATGCGTAACTCTCTGCAAATGAGATTTTTCAAGCCAGATTTATCAAGCCTTGGCGGGGTGTTTAAGGCTCCAAAACTTGGCCCTCGGCATGATAAAATGGCAGCACATGTTTCTGAATCACCCACCACAGTGTTATTGCCAAAGGGTTATGATGATATAGTCAACTGTTTTTTTTCCTGTTGTGCATCATAGCCTTTGAGGTTCTCATATTGTGTTTCTCAAAGCCCAAGACCCTAAACATTTTGGATGTAGAAATTTTTTTTTTCATGTTTTGTTGCAAAAGTGTTGCTTCTTCCTACTTTTATGACATTATATTTTATGTTTATTGCATGCATTGATTGAAGATCTTAACATACTGAATTTTCTACCTTCTTATCTCCTGGTTATTGAGTTCATTTAAAAAAAACTTTAAAAAAAAACTTCATGTTGCATTCACCAAAAATGAGTTGGATTTGAAATTAAGTTTAGCTTCTACAGTTTGTCAAATGAGAATGTGTTCCTCATCTATATTTTAAAAAAATCTGGGTACACATTCATGCATGAGTAGGTATTTTCCTCCGCACTAAATCATCTCCCATCATTAAGAGATAGCAACATTTTTCAAAAGGATTCATAGTACGTGGTCTTGCATACACACATAAATGCCCCCAAAAAAAATCATAGGTTCTGCAGTAAAAGTTGTGTATCTGAACCTGTTGCTGCCGAGCCTTGCTTTTAACGACCCTCTGTGGAGCATCCCACAGTGAAGTGCCATATTTATGTTGGCAATATATGCGAAAGAATTAGGAACATAAAACTCGATGGCCACACAAAAACTCTCAAGGACTGCTGTTTTGTACAGCTGGCTTTATTTATGCAACTTTTTCTTATGTTCAAAACAATATTTCCTTTCTCACAAAGCTTTGTAGCTGTAACGACTTTGTGAGATTTATGACCTGAAAGTATTTATTTACCGTTGCCTTCATCACTGAATAATGCTCATGTTTTGTTTTACCTTTTTTTGGTCCACTGGCAGGAATTCAGTCATACAGTGCTACACAGGCAGTGTGTTCAACGTGGCGTGGCTCCTGCAGGACAGCATTGCCCAGAAGACACAATAAGTTGAAAAACATACAGTCCTTAAACAGTTCTATTATAAAATGTGCAAAAATCTTCATATTTATATTTGAGTAGAAATAGGGGCTGTTTTTATGCTACTGTAACAAAAATTTTAAAAAAAAATTGTTCTATGTTGAAGTAAAGGTCAGCATCTACTGTGTGTGAGCAATAGAGCACTGCACTGAATAATGATTTCAATACATATTTGGAGAATGGAGCAACACAAATTAAGAAAATTTAACAGAAAAAGTATCAGTCTTTTCACAGGAGGGCGAAGGGTCATAAGGGTGGCACTTCTTGATAAGGGATCTTAAGGGTCTAAGGGTCTAAAGTAGAAAGCTGAGGCCCAAATCTAAGAATATTGTAACTCTAAAATTTCCTACCACATCTCACCCTCCCAATCATCTCCACCCCCTCCTCCAGGGGGAGCTCTAACCAGGTGTACCAGCAGCAGGAGGTTGCTCGTAACATAAACACAGGCTAAAAACTCAGGCTGAAGACTTTACCTGCCCTTTGAGCCGTGATATTTTTTTGTCTCTTTTCCAATCTTCACTGTGGATGGGGGGGGGGGATAAAATAAATCATCAATATCTAAAATGAAATAACTTTTTACACTTACTGCAGACAGCAAGGACGGACGCTCAATTAAAGGGCAGTGCGGTGTCTCCATAAAGGTGACCTTTGACACTGCATTACCACTCCAAATCAACACTCTCCTCACACATTCCTCTCAAGCCAACAGGGAGCCTGGAGTTTCTGCAAATGAACGATCTGTCAGGAGGCTGTTTATATCCCATCTCCCACTCCTTTATTTAACACTCTCGCATTAAAAGGGAAGAGCTTTTTAATTAGCTATGGACTCTCCTATTTTAATCAACTCACAAGCGGAGTCCAGCTGCGACAGCCTTGACAGGCGAAGACTGGTGACGTTCCAACTGCTGACTGCCCCCCACATCCACAAAAAAGAGAGAGGAGACCACTGAATTTGCAATCTCGAGTGGAAAACAGTTTAGAGAGATAGATGAGTTTTGAATTAAAGCGTAGCAGCCTGCCTCTTCAAGGCTAGATCACTGTTTGCAGTAACTTCTAGGCTTTTTTGTTTTAGTCCTTGAATATATACATTCTGTCATTTTGTTAAACTTCTGCTGTCTGTGTAGGAATGCAAAGGTCACTTGAACCAGAAACAAGGAAACACTAATAATTTCTATGTAATGAATTCTACTCTCCCCTACTCTTATTTTCATCACATATTGAGCATTACAGTGCATTAAAGCCATTACAAAGATTTGATTATACTGGACTTTGTGCCAGAATGTGCATAATGAAGTGCACTTGGCATATTAATTGTCTGGCTCCATCAACATCATTTGCTTTATCATCCTTCAGTTCAGTCACTGACTTCTACCGAGCTGTCTTTTATCCCCGGAGTGGCTTTAAGCTCTTAACTGAAATCACAACAACACTGAAAGTGTAACTGAGGGTCTTGTTTCCACCACTTGATGTGGCTGCCAGGCAGCCAGTGGGATACTTTGAATTTAATTTCCTCTATTCAAGATGCAGCTTTTATTTACATGACACGACTGAACAGATTGCACCGACCTTGGAAGAGAAAAATGAAAGAAGGCGAAAAAAAATAAATAAATAAAAACAAACTTGGACAAATTAAAGCAGATATCTGCCAAATAATGTAATGCAATTAAAATTGAGAGAGCTGTTGCGTGCATAATGTTAGTCCACTCACTTTAACCATCAGTGACTTTTTGATCTTTTATTACACATAGGAGAGTAGCCCACTGTTAGACTATGATGTGCAATCTGCTCGCCTCTCATATTGTCATGCAAATGCATTAGCTTAGGAGATGGGTCCCTCCACAGTGCTCTCAGTGGACAGCACTCATTAAACTAATTACACATTGAACCTAAACTGAGTGGAGTGTAATGAGGTATGTGATATTCACAAGGAACTTATGCCACTGGGAACATGCCAATAGAAATTTATGATGCCGCCATTCCACACCTGCCTGATACTCACAATCAGTGAAAACATAATAGCTTCTCGAATCTATTGGAGTAATTGGAAATTTGGGCTATCTGGAATGCTACAGGGGAGAATGGACTGACTCATTTCGAATCCATAAGCTTATAGATTTTCTGTGTAAAAGCTGCAAACACAATAAGGATCATAGTTCCAAAATATTATAACCAGCTGCTTAATTTTATGTATGTTCCCCTGGTGCTGTGCAAACAGCGCTGATCTATCAAAGTGCATGACCTCAGGGGGTGTTCTGTGATGTCTGGATCATAGTAGTTGTGACTCTGGATCCTGTGGGTTGCTGGGTGGCATTCCTGTTTGGGTTTGTTTGTTTGCACTGTGCTGTCGATCAGATTGCAATCTGGGGAGGTTGGAGGGCAGTTCAATGGGCCTCGTTCACTAATATGTGCATGGAAATGTTCTTACAAAATTAGTTTGCAAGCAAAATTGTGCACCAGCCAAATTTGTTTGTACATCAGTGAATCAGACTCATTCCAAATCCACGGGCTTTTGTTTGCTGCCTGCAATCTGCATACCACCTGCACCACTAAGGCTGAAAAGCAGGAGAAAGTCTGATAGAAGAAACTTAAATATTAGTGTCCAAGAAGGAAGCTGGAAAAGGCACAGCTTTCCAAAGTATTTCCACAGGAGTGACAGCTGTTAAAAAAAAGTTGTAGTATTAATATTCATTTTAAACATGTGTTTAAAGTTTCCAACAAAGACAGACCTTGCTGTTCATACGCATGGTCTGACGCACTTTTCAGTTTGTTCATAAAGTATAAACAAATGTAAAAACACTAATGAATCACTCATTGATGCATGAAACATTCATATGCATAGTTTACAACCAGAGTTGTACATATGCACCGTTTGTAAATGAGCCCCAGTGTCTAGGTCTGTAATACTGATTGGTTGGGTGGTATATGTCAAAGTAGGGTACGTATTAATGCTAGCACCCAAGATTTCCCAGCAGAACTTTGCATTCTAACCAGATAAACTGTCAGTATATGATATTGTCAGATAACACTTTTTATATTGCAAGTTTGATGGTCTGTTTGTCACTTAACAGAAATTTTCATGAGCAGACCAGTGTATACATCAACGCTTTGCGTGCAAGAGAAGAAACTGTACCATCTCCATCCAAGCACTGTTAGTAACCTAATCAGAAGTCCACTCAAACACCAGTAAGATGCAACTGAAATATAAACTTTGGCCATGCTTTCTATCTTGGGGATGTTTTTCTTTACCCCTAAGAGAAGTTTCTTTTCTTCAGTGGCTGTGATGCTTCAGAAGGATTTCAAACAGTAGTACAACTTAGATGTGTTCTCTTTGGTTCATCATGGGCCTGCAATATGAAAGCCTGCACATTTCTCTGTAGGAGGATAGTATAAAATAACAAAGTATTAAGGTGATGTAAACATTTTGTAGTAGCTTATACCACCATGTCAATACTAAGTCACCTCAGACTTTAAACAATTAGAACAATGACGGGAAGGCTGCTGCGTTGTTGTCGCTATGTCATTACATTGAAAGTTTTACATTTATAGTGAAGATGCTACAGAGGAGACGATTGCTACTTAAAGAGGAAATCATTAGGGTAGAAAGCCTCTCAGATATGATGTGTTTTGAGTGAATGGACTGACAAATTCTCTTTTCCTTTTTTTTTTTTTTTTTTTTAAAGCCTGTCATGTCTGGCAGATCTTGCAAACAGAACAGTGATCTGAATGCACTGTTGTGCCAAACATATTTACTATTTCAAGATGAGCTCTATAGGTTCTCTATAGGCTCCTCTTGTTAGTGTGTCTCCCTTTATTATATTTGAGTTATTTTTAACATACTGTGTGACAATGAGTGGAATCCAACATGTAAAAATTGTGCCAGATCTGACAGGCTTAGGAAAAAGAAAAGGGGAGAAAGAAAGAGGGAAAAAAAGAAAAAAGAAGAAAATAGAAAGAAGAAACAAGAAATAGCACCAGTGAGTAAACCAAATAATTCATCACTTTGTTAAAACATAAAAAGATACTGTCAGTATTTTCAAAATTAAAATTGTGTGGGCAAAACAGAATAAAAAAAAAGAAGAAGAAACATGGTTACACAAACCAACCATTTTGTGTTATGATTACATGAGTGTTTTGTGTCATGAAATGTACTTACCAATGAGTGCAGAACGACGCGGCTCTGCCCATCAGAAGCTCGAGGCGGGCAAGAAAGTCCCAGGAAGCCCAGGCCACCAGCAGCCCACTACGACCTACAAACACCCGCGGCCACTCATTCCAAAGACAACCGCACCCCTACCCCAGCAGACGGGAGAGGGAGGTCCCAGACAGAGCCCCCCTCAGCCAAGGAGCAAGGGCCCCAGAGAACCCGAGGCGATGAGAAGCCAGCCCCCCCCCCCCCCCCAGCAGCCAGCCCCCCGTACAGGCCGGCAGCAGGGCTCCAGAGCACCGGGCACCCGAGGACCACCCGACCCCCCCCCCCCATGCCAAAGAAGCCAATGCAAGCACACCCAGATACACATTTATGCACAAACACACATACATGCACATACACACGCACCCCCACACAAATATAAACATAGATACAACATATGCACACATTCACTCACCCACCCATGCTCACGAAGACTGTGACAAATACACAAAAACATTCATCCATAGCTACCCACCTCTGAACACTGGGTGAGTGGTAACCCCCCCCCCCAGGGCCAACAGTGATCCCAATACGCCGCCAGTCCGGTCCCCAAGGAACCACCCAAACCCCACCCCGAGCGAGGTGTAAGAAGTCGGACCAGGAAGACAAAAGGCAACCTGGAAGAAGAGAGCCAGCTGTCCACTGGCTCAACAGATTCTCTTTTCCATTTTAGTATGACTCCAAGCATTTAACATCATTTAACAAACAGAGGTCTCAGTGACATGTGGAAGAACCATATATGGCCACAAAAGCTTGGCATCTCCTCATCATGCTGGTCACCAGCTATCTTGGTCACCAGCTTGGTCACACATTGCTGTGGGATGGCATCGCAATCTTCAACCAAAATTTGTCTCAAGTCAGCCAGTGTGGTTGTGTTGGTCACTGGGCACAAAAAGCACACCCAAGCTGATCCCACAAGTGTCCAATGGGGTTGAGTTCAGGACTGCAGGCAGGCCATTCCATCCTCTCCATTACCAAATTCTGGAGGTAGTCT
Source organism: Pterophyllum scalare (assembly GCA_024447675.2). NCBI lineage: Eukaryota > Metazoa > Chordata > Actinopteri > Cichliformes > Cichlidae > Pterophyllum > Pterophyllum scalare. The sequence continues at coordinate 40,448 of JAMQGT020006307.1, read as the reverse complement.
CTGATGAACTCTGCTCTGGGGGAGTTCGATCCCAGACTGTGGAGATATGTGATTGCCACTGGTTGCAGAATCTCTTCTGATTATCTCTCTGCAATGATGACAAGCCTTGTTTTTCAAGTGAAGGAGGTGCCACCCCACACCATCACACTGCCTCCACCACAAGCTTATTACCCTGTCCATGCAGCAATCAACATCACCTTCTCTGCATCTTCAGAGAACCGTTAAACATTGTCATCCCTGCTATATCATACCATAAAAATTCCTCACAACTACCAACTACAATTATCAATATTAATTCAACATTAATTAATACTTCAGTTGGTTAATAATCAGTTAGCTCAGAATAAATATATTCTAACATGCTTAATTTTTAGATTATTTTGTTACACTGCATACTGACCACTCAAAGACCTTTCAATTACAAGTCACACTTTAAATATCCATTCATACAGCACTTCATTCCATACACTTCAAGTACTTATTGACCTCACCTTCTGCCTCCACAACCAATTTAGAGCCACTAATTAACCAAACATGCACATGTTTGGAATTTGGTAGGAAGCCAGTGTACCCAGAGGAAACTCACACAGGCAAAGGGAGAACTTTCAAACGCCACACAGAAAGGCCCCAACTGGGATTTGAACCTTCTTGCTGTGAAGAAACCACACAATTACAGCTCTTGTGTGTGTGTTGAGGCACCCTCTTTTGAGGCAGCCTCTGACCTCTCTATGACCTTTTTTCCTCATGTGCACCATATGTGATCACTCTTATGCTTCATATGGAGGATGGCATCCAGTTCAGCTGCCGCAATAACTCTGCCCCGACTCCTTGATATGAAAGTCAATAAGAGTCAGGTATGGATGCTTTGTATTGTTATCCTGAAACACTTTTTTTTCTTTGAGACAGCTGACATTGCTGTTATGAAATCAGTTATTTTTGGCTAATTATTTTTGCAGTGGCTAACATTGCAAACTTGGCTCAGGTAATGGACTGGGTCATCTAGAAGGTTGGTGGATCAATCTCCAGCTCCCCCTGTTCTCGTGTCGAAGTATTCTCGAGCAAGATACTGAACCCTGAAGTTGCCCTCAATGCATCCATGTGAGTGCGTGTGTGAATGTTAGATAAAGTGCGAAGGCACAGATGAAAGTGCTGTGTGAATGTACGTGTGACTGGGTGAATGAAACTTATAATAGAAAGTGCTCAAAATGAGTAGAAATGCACTAAATAAGTACCACTCCATTTACCGTATAAATGTTTAAGCTAATGTAGCAGTCTGTGTCCTGCCAACATGCCATGTCAGTAAGATGACTCTTTAATAAAAGAGTTTACGTACATGGGATTTTTTTTTAAACAGAGGTCTCAAATTGGTCAAGAATCATATAATTCAACTGGTACTACATTTGTGGTATCATGGCATCCCTACTTTCTGCTCAGCTCACAAAGTGAACAACTATTCTGCTACGTAGTTGGCTACACTGATGCCAACCGTTCCACTGCACTCAGTTTTATATCTAAACACCACTGGGTGGTGTCTCAGTGGCTGATTTATGTTTTATAGCACAGACAATCTCTTTCATAGTTAAGTAAATGTAACTAACAGTATGCTTTCTGGTGTAAACCACTTTCTGAAGGGTTTCAAAAACGAAATATTCTGACAGCTGCAGTCTCTACCATTCCTCTTTGTGTGTTAGTTTGCGTGTGTGAGCATGGCTGAAAAACTGAGGAAAGCATTTAATTCTCCGCTCGCTCCATGCAACCGTCTAAGAAGCACAAAGAATTAATTCATTGATACTTTTATACGCTGCTAATATATTTGCACTGTTATTTTTATTACGTCTCACACTGAGGAAACGGTATCACATTTCGTTTGGCAGGACTGTTTGTTAAAATGTTTTATTTCATTACAAACTATCTAATTCTCTGGCTCAAGTTCTAAGCCACCCCGCTTGCTTTTGTTCCTCTTATTATTTTTTTCTTTCTTTCCTCCTCACTTCACTAAACGTACCCAGACTGGCTGTGATGGTGTGTGCTGGAAGTTTTCCATGCATCATAATTGTTTCCCTAATTTACTATGCTAATTGAGTAATTAATTCAGGAACAGGAGATTAGAAGGGGGCAAAAATACAGAAAATAAATAAACAAGTAAAGCGTTGAGTGTTACCGCCGGGGCTACCGTTTTGTTCTGACATTAGGGATGCAAACTGACTCAAATACTCCAGCATGTTTGCTTCCTTTGCCCAAGGCTAGCTGGTTGATGTGCTTGGTGTGCAGGCACAGAGTTAGGATCTCTAACTTCTCACCATGGAACTCACACATATTCATCCACTAACTGCATGCTCCGACACGTCAATTGAACTCCAATGGTGTGGTCAAACTTAATAGTCATCACTGTGTACACATCTAAGATTTAATTGCCATTTCACTGCTGACACCTTAAACTGAACACATAAAGGAGGTCATTTGTGTGTCGCAGCGATTTCAAGATTTCTCATTTGCGGAGAAATTTCATGAAGCAGAAAGATGGAAGGTAGCTTACTGTGTGTGACGAACAGACGGGAGGAAACACTTTCTCTCACTCTATGAAAAAAGAACATGCAGACTTTGCAACCTGGTATTTAACTACAGCGGAAGAGAGATGAGGCTAAAAATCACTGAAACATAAGTAAGAAGAACCTCTTTGTGACATATCTGTAGAAGAAACACGTGAAGGTGTCTTTGGTTCAGATAAACAACATGCCTGCTATTCTAGGTAAACATCTGGCCCACAGGCGTTTGTACATACTCAGTCTTTGAGGACCATCAAATAAAAAGTGTTAAAGTCAGTTTAAGGTAAATTAGATATTAAGCTGCGTCTGGGACTGTTTTACATGCGGACAAAGGCTCAGAAATATCTCTAATCGTAAATTCTGGTTCTTCATTTCATAAAATGACCTTTCCCTATAAGGTTGTTGTGTAATTGAGATTGCAAACCACAAGATGGCACCCATACAGTTCACAACTTAACCCAGATGTCTGTTTTGCTCCATACTGAATAAAATATTTGTGGGGATTTTCACACTTTGGATGAAGATTCCCCCCAAGCAAGAACTTATCCTGCATTTTAAATTTACTGAGTGGCAAACAAAAAAAAGATTTGCATGCATTAAGTTGATTGCACTAAATCTAAATATTCTTGAATAACCATAATACACAACCATATTGTAATGCTTTCTAATAAGCAGAAATGACTCATCGGTTACACTAAAACAACTGCAGAAAAGTAAATGTTTCTAAACATGAGACCTGTTTTCATTAAGAACTGCATTACTGAAATTCATTTGTGTCTCCACTATGGGGCAGAGTGGAGGCATGGAAAAGACTACAATTATTTACAAGTGGTAAATAAATGAAAAGGCATAGAAGTGCTTCGTTTTCCTATCATCAAATACAACAGTGCTGAGCAATTAAAACCAATGCTGTCCAGTCAGAGCTCATATGAGTTGTATCTGTTTTGCAGCAGCAGATATGATATAAGTGCGTGGAAAGTTACAAAGCCTATCAGTGGAAACAAATGCAACAAAGTGCCAGATGTGTCTGGAAGTGATCTGGTGCCCTACTGACCCCACGCCAAACAGTAGAGCTGCTGCTACTGCTGGATCAGTTGCAGGAAACAAGCTCTGTGTTGTCATCATGCCTTGGTTACAGACAGTTAACAACCTGCCTGGTGATGGCTTTGTTTCTGTGCATGTCTGTCTGATGAGTTGCTTTACTGAACACACAGCTTCAGAGACAGAGTTGTATGTGCCTGATTTTGAATGACATCAGCAGAGTTTTATTTATTACTGCATGAGAGCAGCTGGCTCCCCTGGTACTAGATTTATGGTATATGAGCCATAGCAAAGATATTGTGCTACCAAAGTGCCTGCATTTTGCCTGAGAGCTAATTATTAATATTATTATTATTATTGTTATTATTATTATTATTATTATTATTATTATTATTATTATTATTATTATTATTATTATTATTATTATTATTATTATTTTATATTTAACAAACACATCACAAAGTAACTCCCAAAAAGTCGAATAATGTATGTGGTGAGATTTATTCTCATTTAAATTTATAATAGATTTAGCTGGTATACTAAGATAGCCTATAATTCACCCAATAGGACAGTCGTGTGAACAACATCTGTTTATAAAACATTTTAAAACATACAGAGAGAGATGAGGTTTGTGTACTGAGTCATGGTTTTGCACAGCAGTCCAAGAAATTTAAATTCCTTCCTCTCCAGTTCCTTATTTCTTCAATTCTCCCTTCTTTCCTTCTAACATAACCTCCTTTATTATTTTTGGACTCACTGCTTCAGTGCCTTATTTGTTTTACTCGCCCATTCCTATTTCTTCCTTCCTTGATTCCTATTTTAATTCCTAAATTTCTTTTTTCATTAATACCTTTATTCCCAACTTTCTTTATCCCCTGGTTCTTAATTTTCCTTTAGTCCGTGTCTTTTCCAGATTTAATTTAGGTCTGGAACATATGAAATTCTGTCTATATACAGACCTCATAATCATATAATTAATCTAACAGACTTTTTCAAATTCCAGTCCTCTCTGTTAAGATTACACATGCAGACTTCGATTGTCCTTATTTCACTCCTGTTTGCTATTATCATGGCTGGTCCAAGGCACACTACAAGATAGTGTGCTTCATTGACTCCTCATTTTTCACAGACCAGTGACTGTGATCTTGAAAATTAATCTTTATCATGTCTGGCTTATTATCAGTGTTTCTGTTATGTAATATATTTTATCTTTTGGCAATTACATGAGAATAATTTCACAAGATTATGGAGTGTGACTCAAAAGATATACCTAAAAGTAAACTGGTTATTTTTAACTTCTTTAATAAAAGAAAAAAGAAAAGAAAGAAGATAACTTTAAAACAGCATCTTTGGCAGACAAACTGGTACTTGTTGTACTCAGTACTCAAAACAGATCACATTAGAACATCAAAAACAACTAGAAAAGAAGATGGAAAATGCTAAATGCAAAAATCCATCCAATAATCCATCCATTTTCTTCCGCTTATCCAATTCAGGGTCACAGGGGGGAGCTGGAGCCTATCCCAGCCGTCATAAGCTGTGAGGCGGGGTACATCCTGGACAGGCCACCAGTCAGTCGCAGGGCTAGCACACAGACAATCATTCACGCTCACATTTACAACATCAATTAATCTAACGTGCATGCCTTTGGACTGTGGGAGGAGGCTGGCATACACAGGGACGACATGCAAACTCCACACAGAAAGAATCCAGCCTGGATCTTCTTGCAGTGAGGCGACAGTGCTAACCACTGTCCCACCCAGTACCAACAAGATAAAAATACAACATAACAAAAAGTCTATAAAAATCTGAAATAGCACAAAGGTCATGTGAGAATCTGAGGGTGCACACCGGTTCATGTAGGATCAACAGTTCTGCCATGCAGCATGGACAAAATGCTCTGACTGATCAGTAAAATATAAAAATCAGTTGTAAAACAAACAGGGACGCAACTTTGACTGGGGTGATGCGATATTGCCGCTAAGTAAGAAGCCAAGCTGTCACATTCCGAACTAGCCAGAGGTGACAGGTGACCTTTTGTTTATGCCAGAAAAGAGAAAGTTAAAAATAATGAATCCTAGAGAAAATGAGCATGTGAATGATTTTTTTTTTTTTCCCCAGGTCAAAGTGTAAGAGCGCTGGTTAGATTCTGGACATTTCCTTTGTTCAAACTGTATTGCACAATCTGCATGAAAAACAAGCCTGGGAAACTTTTTTCCCAACAAAGGCAATTTTACCATGGGGGAAACAATTTCTCTTGAATGGATAACATATGTTCTTAATATGCAGAGGTCACTGTAATAAAATCTATATGTTGGCTGTTCGGTGCAAAATAGGAAGATGTCCCTCAAAAGTTTCCTCAAAGTAAATTGCTCTAGGGAGTGTAGCTTATCCTTTATATATAACATGAAACAGACACACACTAAAGGAGATGACAAATTAGTAGAAGAAAAGCACATTATTTTAAGTGGAGTTTTTGTTGCAGCTCTGAATAAGAACTTGGCATAAAATGAGTGTGACACCTAAAAAGAGCTGAAGGATGACTCATTTCTACAAAATTTGACTCCTTGCATGTTCTAAAACCATCCCTTTGAGAAATTAAAAAAACAAAAATAAATAAATCAAAAAGCATGCTGAAGAAAAATCTTTGGCTTTCTTCCTTAAGGAAACCACCTGCAGGAGGGAATCATCATAGAGCTAATTCAAAGTTCATCCAGGCATGTCACACATGTACAATACATAGAATTAGTGAGTGCTTAATTCACACACATAGTTAGGTCAAACGCCAGACACACAACAATGCCAAAAAAATTATTTATAGAGCAATCAGTGACCTTACTTTCCACGTTCTGCCTTATAATAGCTTTAAATGGGTCTGAGTCATTGCAAGCAATCACTGTTAGTGCTGTTGTCCTTTTTCTAATGTAATTAAACAGGCAAAAAGACAAAAGGCTAATAAGCAGCAGTTTGGGGAGGGAGGTCAGCAGCAAACTAAAGCCTGATATTTGGAGAAAGTAAAAAGGAAAGGGCAGAGGTGTGTGCACGATCTGAACAGTGGGGCAGATACACTTGGGACTGATGTACCAGTGTGGCTCATGTCCATATCTATATGGCCCTTTTAATCTAATGAAAAATGAGAAGTGTGCTGTAACTTTGTTAGAAGTGAATAATGCAGCCAGGGAAAATGGAAACAGGGCCAGATTTGCAGGCCTCCTCCACATTCAGTGTAAGAGCTAACCTGATTTACAGTGTGGTCGCTCCGAGCCCAATATCTGCCTGCATCAACCAAAGCCCATCAGGAGGAATTGAATAAACGTGATGGACAGTTTTCTGAGGTCCTATTAACTGTGGGCTCTGTTTAACATGGCTTATATATGCATGTCCATCATATTACCATCAAATTTAGGGAATTGGTTTCCAAAAGGTGTGACCCTCGCTCACTCCTTTTCGCTTAACCTTACAATATGAAATAGATGCTGTTCAGACATAATAATTCAATCTAATACTATAGAACATATTAGGAAGCTGGAAAGTATGAAAATGAGATGAATGTTTTCCTCCAAGTATGACAAAGATTCATATGATATCCATCAGTGGTTTGGCCTCCACCAAGTAAAAGAAAAGTGGCTCGTGTGGAAACTCAACTTCATCAATCAGTATTACTGCCATTGGTAAGTAAAGCTTTTCAAATAAGCAGCATGACTGAAAGGGTTTAGCCTCTGGAAAAAAGACAGATTCAGCTGTTTTCTCAGCATGAGTGGCGAATTTCACCTGTCAAAGAAGGATTTGATGTGCAAGGGTGTATAATTATTTGCTGTGCAGACATGAGTCCAAGTATATATCCTGAGCAAACTCAGCACATTATTTCAATAAATGAGTGTAATAATTCATCTTTTTGCGGACAAAAAAATTAGAAGTACTGTGTTCCAGTTCCCACTTTTGCAATACTTTAGTCCTGCCATATCACGCAATTAATCTTTATTAAGGAAAACAGGCTGTCTTATAATACAGAGTAGGTTTCCCTACTGTGATATGCTGCTATCAGCACAGAGATCACTGATAAAATAAAATATTGAATGACTGAGAAAGAAAATATTTGGATTCAAGAGTATTATCCAGATAATAAAATACCTGCTTCACATGTGTTTGCTTGTGAAACAGAAGCAGGTTCACTATAAATCTACATGCACCAGGGATGTCCTTATCTGCGTGTGTTTTAATATTCTAGACAATTTACACATACTCCTGAAATCATAGTTTATTATCTTAAAATACTTTCAATCATCATAGCCAACTCTCATCCCAGGCTATACACAGGTATAAAAGGAGGTATGCTCTGGAGAGAAGAGGAATGAAAGTCAGTAGAAGCAAGACAGAATATATGTGTGTGAATGAGAGGGAGACAGGAGCAGAGGTAGTGAAGGTAGATGAGTTCAAATTCCTAGAGACAGTCATCCAAAGCAACTGACAGTGCACAAGAAAGGTGGAGAAGAGAGATGAAGAAGAGAGTGCAGGCAGGGTGGAGTGGGTGGAGATAAGTGTCAGGGGTGATTTGTGATAGAAGGATAGCAGCAAGAGTGAAAGGGAAGGTTTATAAGATGGTTGTGAGACCTGCTCTGATGTATTATTTGGAGGCGGTTGCACTGACAAAAAGACAGGATGCAGAGCCGGAGGTGGCAAAGCTGAAGATGTTAAGATTTTATTTGGAAGTGACCAGGATGGATAAGATTAGAAATGAGTATATCAGAGGGACAGCTCAGGTGAAGCGTTTTGGAGACAAAGTTAGATGTGCAACTTTGAGATGGTTTGAACATGAGCAGAGGAGGGGATATATTGAGCAAAGGATGTTGAGTATGGAGCTGCCAGGCAAGAGGAAAACCTCAGGGGAGGTTCATGGATGTAGTGAAGGAGGGCATGTTGAAGGTTGGTGTGAAAGAAGAGGGTGCTAGAGGTAGAGTGAGATGGAGGCCGATGATCGGCTGTGGCGACCCCTAAAGGGAGCAGCCGAAAGGAGATGTTATTAAAATCCTTAGCTGAGTATTTAAATTGCTTGTTGTACCTTACCAACAGGCCCAAATTCTATAATTTACTGCTACCTAAATAAAAAATGTCAAATTTTTACTTCCACGTGTCTTAACTACTTTTTTTTGTCATTTGTGAATCTATTTTTATGTCTGTGCCCATGTGCTCAGATGTGTATCTGAGTGAGGAGAGGACAGGATTAGGCTGCATACACGGTGTTAATGTGGACAGTTTCCAACAACAACCGTGTGTCCACTTATCCAATTCCTCCCATCCACTCCTCAGTGATTAATTAGGAAAGTGAGGAGAATTAGTCTATCAGCAGGCTGAGGGAGAGGATGAAAATATTTACAGAGCTCCCAGGAAGGGATTTCATTAGGAGCTGCCTCGTGGTGAGTTGCCTCCTTTTTGTTCATGCCGACACAGAGTGGGAGTACTTTGAAACTTGACCCTATGTGTCCAGGCACTCGGTAACTGTGTTAAATGCCATAATGACAAAGACAATAACTCAATTACTTACATATTTATATCGGCCAACATGACAATATCAAGTAAAGAGCACATAGTAAAAACGGGAATTGAACTCCCTCAGAACATAAATGACTAAACCACACTACACAGGCTTAAAATATTCAGGGAACTAAAGCATAAAACCACTGAGACAGCACGACTAATGCTTCAGGAGGCACATTAACCAGTCCCTCCTCTCAAGGGCAAAACCATCCACCCACGCAGTCTGGGGAAATTGGTAGGCCTCATTCATCTGGCTGATGTTTCTTCCTTTACTGTATGATGATTGGCATGCGATATCCCACTGATGTGTTATTTCCTCCAGCTCTTTTCCTTATATACACTCCAGCATTCTCAGCAGGGGTTAACTGACCTCAGAAACACACAGTACAATCACAACTGTGGGACATAAATGCTTCTGATTATCAGAGGAGAAAAAAAAACCCCACATGCATCGTCTGATCAATTTAGAAGCCTTGGACTTTTGTCCATAAAAGCAATGATGTAAAATATGACTGCAAATATGTAAAAAAAAAAAAAAATGTTTTTGCATCTATAGTTAATAGTCACCCTTGGCTTAAATTATTTATTTAGATAACATTATAGTTTAATTATCTGATGTTTAATAAAGCCAGTCAGTGAGGCATTGGAGTTTAATGAGATATTCAGTGTGAAACACTAAAACTGCAGGAAAGTTACAATTCATCTATTAAACACTTGCAATGTACCGTAAAAGAAAAAGTTATTACAACAATTATCTGTATTTTCCTGCATTTATATTAGCTTAGTAAAGTCTGCTGCCTTGATATTTGGGGACATAAAAATGCTTGGTGCCTCTGTAAAAAAAAAAAAAGAAAGATAGAAAAAATTTAGATGAAATAAAATACTATATCATTTTGGCTCCAGTTGAGGAATTCCTTGGCTTGAATCTCAAAACTCTGACAGTTATTCACTGAAAAGAGGGGACTTACTTCATTACGGTCAGCAGCATATTGTTTAAAGTTGAATAATAGATGTCTTCACACATGCACTGCAGCCCTGAACTTTTGCAGGCATTACTCGCCCCCACAACAAGCTCCCCAGTGCTCATGTAAGGATAGCGCAGGTAATTCACAGCGAGCGAACAGGCATCATGTGTCCTGCCTCCAGCGTACTCTGTGAAGGTAGCTACTCTCACCTAAACCAAACACAATAATTCAAGCGTGACACGTGAGAAAGGGCAACTTCAGAAAACATCATTATCTCACTAGTAGTTAATTGTGAGTGGTGTTTGTCCAGTCTTTCACTACATTAACTATTCTGTAGCATTTACACAAAATGCCTTTTTTTTTTTCATTTCATGTGTTTAAATAAGCTAAGCCCATCCTTTATTAAGCACTAAACAAGAGTTTATGCAATCCAATCCTACTAATCACTGTATATCTTGTGGATTGCTGTAGTAATTTGGCTCATAAGTTTATGTACAGCTCATATGTTGATGACATTTAAATAAGCAGATGTGAGAATTGTTCTTTAAAAAATAACTGCGGCCTTGAACAAAGTTATTCTGGCCGCAAACAAGAAGAGCATTGGTAGGGCTTCTGGTATGCAGAGACCTCTGTGCCCATGTCTAACTTCTGATAAACCAAATGTAATACCCTCGGGCACTATGTTATTCCATTTTCTTCTATACTAGGAAAGGGGTCACATTATGGCAGCTAACAATGCTCCCATTTTCAGATATTTATGTATCCACATCCAAACGCTGCCCATCAGCAGGGAAGAAGACTAAATTAAAAACCAGCATGAGCGCCTCCTTTCCATGGACTATGTGCTGATTATAAGACCTTGGTGCCATCCGATGACTGGCACTCCTTTAAAACACAGTCGAGACAAACTCCCTAAGCAAGGCCACCTCAGCAGAAAATGCTCGGAATGGGCAGCCAGACAAATTGTTTTAAAATTGCATTAAAAAAAAAACATCAGCAGACACACCAGGGATTAGCTGGAATTAAGTCAATTTCTCACAAAATAACTATACTATATTTTCTAATGTGCCTGTTATCTGCAGATCGGTGCAGCAGACGGATGGAGAGCTGACTGGAACAAAGTTCTTGACCTGTTGTTTACTTTAGGTCAAGTGAACCCAGAATCTCAGAGTACGCAGCAGACTTGCAGGAATAGGATGACGAACAGAGATGACATTCTAGTGACTAAAAAAAAAATTCAAGTGACGGCTATTTAGAGTCTGATTTTCTGATTGCACACTGTTGTTAGTATAAAAAATCACTGGTATAGCTCAGCTATGAGCAGTGTTAAAGCACAACAGTATGTTCTCATAAAAAGGTTATTGCCTCCATTTACTGAGTCATGGCTCTTATACCTCACCTCAAGGGACAATGATGTGAAGCGGAAATATACCAGCAGCAATTCTATGGCCTTTGTCAAAGTGCAAAATGTTCAAAAGCAAAGAATACAGCAGAATCATAATCTTATTTTATTGCTTTCTGGGTATGCATTTGTGATTTTTTTAATGCCTTCCCATCCCCTCTTTTCCCAGCTTCCAGTTACTGTTTCCCCAAAGGACAGTTCGTCACTGGATAATCATTACAGACTTACTGTATACCCTCATGAGCACTTTATCTGGAACACCGTATGGATACTGGGCAGACTGTTCCCTTGAGTTCAAAACAGCTTTAGATGGTGGCTTGGACTCACACAATGCTGGAAACATTCACTTTACTTCTAACATGTTAAACTAATGATAAACTGTTGTTATAGACAAGTCAGTCGAGCACATTCATGCTGCAAATCCATTGTACCAAATCACAACGGGGTTATAATGTACCCGTAAGAAGATGGCAAGTTAAGGTCACAAAGGGATGCACATGCACTATATATGATATTCACATAGGCTGTGGCATCCAAACCATGACTGACTGTTATTAAGATGCCCAAAGCATGTCAAAAAGAAATTCCCCACATTATTACACTGACCACAGTATTTGAACTGTTGATTAAAGGTTCATTCGGTCCATCATCTCATCCTTATCGATGCCAAATTCTGACCCTACCATCTGATATCTCAACCCAAATTGAAACTTCAACCTCCATAATGCGTAATGTGTTTCTCAAACACAAACACAGTGTTCTTCACCATTTCTAGTACTGCTGGTGAGAGATACCCCTGGGAGTTTATTTCCAGCTTCCAGCATAAATAGAAAGCGAGACTGTGACAGCTGAGAGTCGAATTTACAAAAAATGATGAACAGTTCAGCCTAAGATGTGTTAAGGTAGACAAGTCTCAACAACTGTGGTCATTTACTCAAGTCTTGTGCTCAGTCCAGTGTTTTATTTTACTTTGAATACGTTTTTACAGGCAAAGCATAATTACTGCATGTAAAGATGCTGTGGTAGTTCCTGTTTCTAAATCCAGTTATCCCAAAACTAAAGGATTTCAGACCACTTTGAATGCAGGGAAAATCCTTAGAAAACTGGTGAGGTCAGAGATGTTGAGAAACAGAGTGTTTTTGACCCCATGCAGTTTGCTTACAGGCCACATCAGAGGAGAAGACGCCAAAGTGACCAAATTGTTGGAAGGAAACACTTGGAAGGAAAGTTTCTTATACTAGACTCCTCTTTGTGGATTTTTTTTTTGTCGAGCATTCAACAAAACTCAGCCTCAGAATTTCAGAACAATTAGGCCTGAATATAAAATCTTGTGCCCTGGATTGTTAAATCAAAAAGTCTGGATAAATGGAATTCTGTCAGAGCAAGTTTGCTCCTGAACTGGCTTCCCACAGGGATGCGTGCTCTCATCCTTGTTATCTATCCTGGGCACAACTATGTGTCAGAACAGGTATGAAAACAGGACCATTTTAAAGTAAGCAGATGACTCTGTTATTATTAGCCGGCTCCAGGGTAATTGGAATAGCCGTGACCTGTTCCTAGATGATTTGATGTGATGACTCCTATCGTCAGTTATTTATATTTAAGAAAAAAGATATGATCACCAATTTGTGAAAGGGTGGATGTTTTACCCAAACAATTTTATTTTCTTAAATATAACAAAGTAGTTTCAATGCCTAAATCAAACAGCGAGTGAAAATGAAACTGAAGTTTACAAAATAAAACAGTAGAAAGTCTAAAAGATGGTTTCATGTGGGAATCAAACATCAGTCAAGTTTTGGGTGCGTTTTTTTTTGTTGGTTTTTTTTCTCAATAGTGGTGACTTGACAGTTCAAAACTGCAGCTTATCAAACCCAAAGAACAAACTGTGTTTGAAAAGTTATTACCAACAAAACACCCACAGGACAGAGCAGCTCTCAGAAGCAGCAGACTCTTTAGCTTTGCAACAGAAAATTCTTGCAAGTTTGACACGGTCATCGGGACAGAGAACATCTTGTGGGAAATATAAGTGTTTGGAAGGCTGTCAATGAATATTCAAATTAAATTATATAATCAAATATTTTAGAAAATTGGACATCTGATTGTAGGGGGAAAAAAAAACAGCACTATGGCGACTGCCTGTCTCCCATGTGGCCGGGAATGGAAAGCCGGGCTCCACCAGAAAGGTTGTTTGACAGAACGCTGCTGGGGAGTTACCAGATCAAGAGTTTCCACCCAAAATATCACATTGTGTGTTGAAAAGTCAGAACAGCTGCTTGGCGTAGGCCTCCGGTGCAGTTCTCACTGCTTCAGACTTCAGATACACTATATAGACCCTCCTTTATGGACACGTTTAGTTTGCTCCCTTGCCGTTTGGTGTTTGGGTAGACTCGTCCACATGGTCACAGATGATTAGAGGGCATATAAATGCCGACACGGAGTTTTGCACTCACCTTCTGATGCTGAAATTTGCATCACTCATACCCAAGCCATCCTTGTATACTGGCAGATGCAGAAAACAGAATATTTAAAATGTTCAAGCCCATAAATTCTGAGTGAATTTTAATACCACACTTGGCTCAATTCAGAGTTAGTAATAAAATTCAAAGTTCCTGGTTTTTGAATACATCCTATACTGCTTAAAATGTCTCCTCACATATTTATATGAGAGAATTGTCAAAGGCTGAACCATTTCTTCAAAACATAAGTCATATACTGATCTGTTTGTACTACAGAGATGAGGACTTGACAAAACATTATCAGCGCAGTTCGAGTCACCCTCTTCCTGGAGGGCGGGGGTGTTTATATGGTCGGAAGGGGCCCGAGGCTGTTGACTCAGCTGAGCCCAAAACTCCCAAGCAGCTCCAGAGAGCACAATGTGGCCAGAGGGTGTTAGAGGGGAAGTGGGCACAAGCTGAGATACCTCACCTACCAAAGCTGGATGACTAATGTTTTTGTGTTTTGTTTTTTTATTTAAATTTTGCATGTAATTTGGGTTGCGCTCTTACTAGCGTCTCCTTTTTGGTTAATGACTCTTTTACAAGAAAGGGTGATGTGTGAGAAAGACCATTCAACGCTGTTAACGTGCTGTTTACATAAGGAAAGCCTGGTAGGGGATAAGAACATGTTCCAGAACCTCAGTGCGCCAGTGTGCTTGTGAAACACCTCTGTCCTGCACACACATAATCACACGCAAAAACACAAAGACACAAAAACCCTATGCTTTCAACACACGTACGTAACAATTAACTTTACAATAGCAGCCAGAGAGCACACAACATAGCCTCATATGGCCACACGCCACAGAACTTTCTTCATTTTAGATTAGCACAAAGGAACATAGAGACAAATTCATCTGTTTATGCTCTTACAAGTTGTGTCTGAGATGTCTAAATGAAATGAAAAATCCCTTTAATAAACACAAACAAACCTTTAGCGTGACACACTCAAGTCCTCGCTCAAAGGCAACAGTACCTCATCCTTGTCTAGGCTACAAGGCTCCTTTGGCTGAACAGACCGCACTTTAAGGAAGTTGAATTCATCTGCATTACAGCTCACTGTTCTATAAGAGTCAAATGTCATCCAGCTGATAAACCTCAGCAGACTAGAAGGAAGTATTAATGCAGTTTAATCCTCCACAGATCTAATAAAGAGTTCAAAATATTCATGGGAGCGGTTACACTAAAGGAGTAGTAGCAAGCGTCCCTCCATTACCTCCCCCCACCCCAACCCCCGCTTCAGTATTTTCCCATCCCTCCCTGTGTAAATGCAAAAAGCCAACCTTGGGGCTCTTAGAGGCCTTTTTGAAGGCCTTCCCACCACTTTCCCTCCAGTCTCTGATGCTTCCTGTTTGTGTAAAAGATTTGTTTTCTTTTACATATCTGTTCTTTTGCTCCAATTTAGAGGAGTGTGCAGGCCACATCATTTTACATATCCAAGGTCAACCTCCGGGTGACCGATTTCCGTGACGTTAAAAAAGGCTTGAAACTTAAGGGTAATGGTCAAACCGTGGTGGATACTGGTTATACGTGTATTCCTGACTCTTAACAGCACCACCTTAAAAAAAAAGTTGGTGTACTGTTATTCTTTGCCAAGCCCCCGACCCCTCCTGCCCCACTACAATCCTCCTACACAGCCTCTGAGTCAGGCTCATGCGGGCAACGACACTAACAAGGCAGGTCCATCAAGTGTGCGAGATGCAGTAAATATTTTCTGAGCCTTGACTGCCCCAGAGGGATGGTACGAGAGCTGTCCTTGACACTTACACAGCACACTGACAAAATAAAAGGCTTGTTAAAGTCACACTGGACAGGCCCCTCTTGGCCCATCTGAGGGTGATGTATGTAGTACTGGATGTTAAGGACTGTCAGGAGCTCAGACGTTAGTTATGAACAGATGGATGTTTGTTATATACAAAGCATAAGAGCACTAAGCGTATACTAGATTAAAAAAACACATGCCATGTATTTTGATGGAGTCCAGCACCCTTACTGTCATAAACAAAAACATCAGAAAACAGCTTCTTAGGGATTTTGTAGCCTTACATATCCAGATGGTATGGAAATCAGTTACGGTATTTTTTTAGTCCCATTGATGAATATTATTCTTTGTAAAACCATAACCAGTGGAGTATCATAAAATCAAACATTTATGTTAATTGGGCAGCTAATTAAACTGCCCAGTATATGTTCCGCAGTAAATAACACCCAAAGCCAAAGTTAAATGGAAAGGCACTCAAAACAAAAAAATACTGGTGTAGCAGAATGTATCCACACAAGAGAGATAAACAGCACAACGATTACATGTCCTGCATACCGTGGTTTGGGGACATTGAGATGGTATAAATGGGATGGCTCTGTAGCCAACTAATACAAGAGAGATTTATGATGTGAATTCAGAGTTCATACTTGGCATCTAAGCTCTGACCTCATCTCTGCCAGCATCCACGAAGTTCAGCAAACATGGATTGGAAAGGA
The DNA here is from genome assembly GCA_024447675.2 of Pterophyllum scalare. Taxonomy (NCBI): domain Eukaryota; kingdom Metazoa; phylum Chordata; class Actinopteri; order Cichliformes; family Cichlidae; genus Pterophyllum; species Pterophyllum scalare. Next base: position 23,986 of record JAMQGT020006307.1, on the reverse strand, counting down.
CAAAAAAATAAACTTTCTTCACCTCAAAAGGGAAAATTAGTTTGCATGTTAAAAAAAAAAACACTGTTTAGAAGCAGAGTTTGCAAAGCAAAACCACTAAAGCACGAAAGATATGCTATGCAAAACTGATAAGCAGCACTCAACCGTCAGGACATACTAGAGCTGGGCGGCAGCATGAAACCAGCAAAAGAAAGTCAAAATGGTGAAGGTTATGCAGTTGAAATGTCTGTGACTAGTGGCCTTGTTTAATGCACAGTACAACCAAGATTACATTAGACTATTAACTGTGCAGTGCACACTGACCGAGGCTTACAGAGAGACACTGCAGAAAGAAATCATCCAAGAATCACAACAAAAGAAGGGAAATATGGTGCAATACTACTTCAGCCATACTCATATACCAATGTAAGGATCCACATTACAACATGCATCCTCATGCCAACCAAGACTGACCAAGCAACAAACGAGAACTGCAGCCGTGAATGCTGGACATGCAGAGAGTGAAGGACAGCAGTAACAAAAACCAGGATATGGGCCACAAGCAGATATCAGGAGAGCACCCAAAGTAGAACCAAACAAGAAGGAAACTCAAGCTCTTACCCTGCTAGGGTGAAGCAGACTTCTGGAAGAGTCACAGCAGCTTCCACACAAGTTAAGCCTCCCTTGGATTTGAAGATCAAGGTCAGCGCAGCAAGTCAGGTCAAGAGAGGCGCAAAACAGTCATTTTCCTGAGGAATATGCCTTGAAACAACAGAGATAGACCAAATACCATGTGACCTAGCTTCCAAATGCCTTATTAGTGAAAAAGCAAAGTAGCAGAGTGCATTTTTGGGCTTTTTTGTTTGTGTGTGTGGGGGGGGGGCAGGATTAGCATCATTGCTTCACACCAGTGCCATTAACGTGGGCATAGAATCACAGTTTAAATCAGAAGACGTCTTATTATTTGAAGACGATGCATTCGGTGTAAGTCAGAGTAGAAGTGTTCCTTGAAGTGGTTCTCTACATTATTTTGTAACTTGACATCAGGTTATAATTATTTCCTGGCTAGCATATGTTACTGTTTTATATTATCTTTACATTTGAGTCACAGAGTAGCTGTTTTTCTAAAAAATACAAAAAAATACAAAAAAAATCCCAGTGGATCAACCAAAGGTTTAGGCAATAGTCCGCCTTACTTTAAAAGGTAATGTTCAACTTTTGATGTGTCAGAGGGGTGTCTAATAACATTACCTGCTGCTTAGCACTGAAGCGATTGCTGGAACAAAGCCGCCATTAATGTTATTAGTTCCACCTGTGCTTGTCGTGCCACGGCCGGTCCAAATGTCCAGAGAAACGCTGAGAAACATGTCTTTGGACATTTTGTGATTACAGGTCATATGGGAATGATGGGGAAATTATCATTTCAAAACAAAGCATGGTACAGTACGGAACAATTTTAGAACAAAGAAAAAAAATGTGGTCGGGTTTATTAAGACAATATGTCCATCAAATCCCCAAACATCGAGGCCTGCACATGTTGTCATACTGCTCTGCGCATGTTCTTTTAATAGAGGAGATGTTTTGTTTTGTTTTATTTTTTTTTTAAAAGTATGATATTTTTGGGTAAAGTCTGGGTACAAACTTATGAGGAACATGTGTGAAAAGAAACATGTAGTTTTTGTTCTGCATGTATTTATTCTTTTGATCACATTCAACTGGCTCCTTGTTGCTAGTGATTGGCTTTGATGGAAACATGCAGCACGAACCTGTCAGAAACTGAAACCGCACACTTTGTTTTGGATATTTGAAATATTTGTACAGGGAGATAAGGCACATGGGTGACAAATTAAAGGAAAATCTTGAACCCTTGACTCAATATGCGGTGGTAGTTTAGTTTGAGGCTGCTTCTCCCATGAGGGACCATTGCAATTCAAGACAGTACCTGGACTTCCACAATAGCAATCCATCTACTCTACAAGCCTTTGGAACTGACCACATTTCTCTTTCACCACAAAGACGTGATAAAGAGTCTTAAAAAAGAGGAAACTTTTTGTATTTATAAACTAGAGGCCATTAAATATCCTAGTTTCAATGATAAGTTTGATTTTCCTTTTTTTTCTGAACTTTATTTGCTTTTGAAGAAGCATTTATGTTGTCTGCGGTTGATGCTGCTGTGTGTTTCTTTCTTGTCTGATCTGGACTGAATTTAGTGAATGCTTTTGGGCTCGGGGTTTCTATCCTTTCAGGCTCTCGCATCCGTTCATGTTTTAAAGATTCCTCATATTGATGGAGCTTTATCAGTGAAATATTCCACTCTCACCACAGGTGGAAGCTTTCTATTGGTGAAAAGATCCAGCGTGTTCATAGACTCTGTTTCATTCCCTGATGAAGGTTTGTGTGCTGAAATGATCAGTTTTATCCTATGGTAACACATTTCTATCCTGGTGGTAGCAGTCTTTAACAGGTGCCCCCCCATACATAAGGGACTCAGAATCACTGAACGGTTTGGTTTCATGAGTCTGAAAATGATATGGATCCTATGCTATGGCCTTCAAATTTCAGCCCAGATTTACACTTATTTGCATCAACATGTTGGACATGTCTCTCCATTAACATCATCAAAGCAACAAATGAGGAAATATATTTTAAAAGAATGATTTTCCATCACTCCAGTGCAGCTCTGAAGAACTTCTAGAATCAATGCTAAGACGCATTTAAGCTGTTCTGCTGGTATGTGGTGGACCATTTTCTTACTAAGACACCTTGTGCTGTTTTGTTTTTTGTTTTGTTTTTCCCACTTTGTCACCCATTTTACGGCTCGAGCTCAGTCTCTAGACCTCACAGAGTATTGTCTTTCTTCAGCAGGTGGCTGTGTACTGGTTTGGCATTTTACTGCCTGTGTTGCTGTGGTGTAAAAAATCTCTTTCCCCGCAGTGCTCTGCTACCAGTAATTACCTCAGTCATCAATTCATTCTACTGCAGCTTAAGTGCTAACACAGCTAATCTTGTTAGAGTGATTTGATTAGCAAGAACATCGCCCATGATCACACCTCCAGGGTATGAGTACTTGAGATGAAGCCTTGTCCTCTTTCTGGCCTTGTCTAGCCCCAACCAATGTATTACTCAGTAAACAACTGCATTTAGTTGGATTTTACAATAGTTCCTAAAAGTTGCACAACTATATCTTAGTAATGATCTTGGATTAAATATTGAGGCGTTTATTGAGTGAATTAAAGAGGTCACTGTCTGGACATGGAATTGTACCTTTTTTAATTCACCAACTTCAATTAAACACACCCTATTCATTCTAAAAAGGTCCCAAAACATTTACAATGTCATTTCACTTCTAATCTGTTGTAAATTTCTGTTTTAAAATAATCAACATCTGGTTCTGCTCGTACCCAGGGAGTGTAAATTATTGCTGTAGTGTGGGGTGTTGCAACAACATCCTGTCCCTACTGAGAATTCTTTGTTTTGTGGAAAATACGTGTAGTGATTCTGTGCTCGATACATAACTCTCTGCTGACTTCCTGAGAGGTCTCAAGGGTCAGATATAGACTGCTGATAATTCTTGTGGCCACGAGACCGTGAGTGTGAGGACAAAGTGATACCATACAGATGCTCATTGCTGCGACAGGATACGCAATAAGATAACATTGGCCTAATGGATGATTCTTATCATTTGCAGTAATTGAAGACATAATGGAGCCTGATCATAATCCCCTGGAGGTGTAAATGGCTCTGTTGCTGTGCAAAGTGAGTTACTCTCCTCCGCAACCTGCCCCTCCTGAAAAATGGCAGGTACAAAAACCGAAGAGCCACTTGCCGCACGTCACGTATTTTCAAAATGTTTTCCAGACCTTTGCACCTGTTGCCTTTTGACCCCCTGTGACCTTTAAAAGAGCTGCCTGCCATAAAAACCATGGTAAATGTGATAATTCTCAAATAACCGGGTCACACCTGAGTGAGCAAAAGCCACCAAACAGGACTTCCACTTGGCCCAAAGTGTTTGTTTTTCCTTTCTTTCCTTGTTTGTCTTTAACCCAGGCAGTGGCTTTCTTCTGTTTCCACCTCTGAAACTGAGTGGATTTAGGGAGTGGCTGCCACACCGCCTCATCCATCACTTAACCATTTCAGTGACATTTGCAACAGGCTGCAGCAGAGAGGCGAGGATGTGACCTGCTTCTCAACACCTGTCAAGACCTTGAGAAAGAATAGGGAGGGCCGAATAACTTTAGCACCAAGCTGTGTCTGATGGTTTTGTGCAATCCCTAAAAATAGACATTCCTTCTTAATACAGCTGGATTACACAAGTGTAAAGTGTGCAGGCAGGTTTTTTCACTTATATGCGTGAGGCTTTCTTTCTTTTTGATCCGATATGAACGTAACTGTTTAATAAGTCACTTTCATTGTACTTATAGGCTGAATAAAGTCAGCTTGACCAAGGGGAGCTGTAAGTTCTGTGACGTGCTTGTGCTTAGGTTTACACAATGCCAACAATAGCTCCATATGTTTAAAAAAAAAAGTCTGAGGCAAATGAGTGACAGCTGAATCAACGCAGGAAACACTTTGAGGAACCCCAGCAAGGAGAGTGGAAAAATAGCAGTATCCCAACTCTCAGGCTCCACCCCACCGTGTTTCCTCTTTTGAGCCCCGACTGCATACTCATTCAAGGGGATCTTGTGGCAACTATTAATAACGTGTGTTGACAGGCCCGGTCATAATCAGTGCCTGGCCATACCCTTCATGTTGTGCAGAGGACGAGTGTCGTACAATGAGAGCTGACATAAGTGGACGAAGAGAAGTGGCCGAAATATTGAAGTAAGACTTGTTATCTATGATTATGATCATTATTTTCTGCGGTCAATTAAAATGCAGCGCTGAATTGAACACCCTTAAAGGATTATGCAACAGACCTAGATTTGGCGCTTTAATCAGCTCGAGCTGCCAGAAGTTGTCAATTTCATAAGACAGAAAAAAGTTGGTGATTAAAAGCAGACGTTAAGGGAGAGGAGGAGAGATAGTGCTTGGGGAGTAAGGGGGGAAAGTATAGAGGAGGAGGAGAGAGGGGAGGAGAGGTGCTATTGTGTAAGATCTTATGTGTGGTTGTTTGTGTATCTGCAGAGTCTGTTGGCCTGAGAGAGAGAGAGATGGGTCAGGACAATATGTAGCTGACTGGCTCCAGTATAACTCATTCATCATTGCAGTGCGTGCGTGTGTGTTTGTGTGTGTGTGTGTGTGTGTGTGTGTGTGTCAGAGAGAGAGTAGTGGTGGGATGAGGAGGGGGTTGTGTGTCAGATGGTATTCCTGCTCGTCCCGCTCCACCAGTTAAGTTAAATCAGAGGCAGTCAGTGGCACGCTGTGGTGGTCTCTCTATCTCTGTGCCTGTGCTGCTCGTAAAGCATCGGCAATCTCCTGGTTCAGCACCACAGGTAAGCTCTTACATTACCTCACTTTTGGGAAGATGCTTCACCAGCTTTTATTTTTAAAAGTCTTAGGTTTCATAAGTTAAAGTTTGAGTTCTATCGATAAATTAGAGAGCTAATTAGAAATGTTGTGTTTTGGGAGTTTTTATAAATATTTAGCTAATGGAACATTACTAATATTACTTTCAGAACCTGCACGTGTTGTGAATGAACATAAAAATAATCAAATAATCAGTGCAACCTGTTGCTTCTGCTTATGGTGTCTCTGTGAAATCCTGGTGTGTTTAAAGCCCTTCAAACAACTACAGTAGATCTGCAGTAGGACTGAGAAGAATCCAGACCTGCGTTTATGCAGTCTACACAAACTCAGGTCTTCTCTGCCCACTGAAAATCTGATCAACTTCCTGATAAACAGTAGCTCCGTGCGCTTTGAAAATTCTCACTCATGAGGAATTTAATCACAAAAACACACATTAAAAAAGGTGGAGAGTGAAAAGCAAGCAGGAAAAAAGCTGATGGAATTTCATTTATAGCTTTGCGAGTGAGAAAAAAAAGATAATGCTACTGAAGTGAAATACAGTGATGATGAAGAATGAAGAAGTTGAGGAAGAAAGTAAAGTGCTGCAGACCTGTCAGAGTCTACAGCACTTTACTTTCTCAACCCAAAAACAAAGTTTTAAGGAGTTTCTTTCCCCCCTCTAGTGTTTCTATATTCAAGGCACATGTTGTTATGAGGTTGGGCAGTGAAATTCTTCTTCTTCTTTACTGAACTACCAAAACAATTGGAAATAAGTAGGAGAGAATGGGATTTGTAGGCTGCTATGTTTGTAATTAAAAAACATAGTACAGGAAATGAAGAGAAGCTGTGCAGGCATAGGTCTGGGCTGTTTAATTGTGTAAGTCACTTGAAAGTTCAGTTATATAAACAGAAAAATGTAGGCATCCCTTCTGGAGCCAATGTTTCCATTAGCTGCCCAGCTGCAAGCCATAAGTCAAGTCCTTAATTAGTTCATGGGTATTGCTACATTGTCACATATACATGATTGTACATACATAATTAATTTATATTTTTTCTATTTCTGGACCTATTTTTAAATGAGAGCTTTACTGTATTTTTTTTTGTTTGTTTTATTATTCCACTGGCATGAAGAGATTCTTCAGCAGTTAGGGAGGCTGCCTCACTTAAAGAAACTCATGAGCTGAAGTAATACCCTGTAAGCTGAGACGAAGGAGGAAGTGAGTTGTAGGAGGCTACGGTTGAGGTGCACCACACAATTAGACACCCTTGTTATTAACCCTCAAGGTGTAAATTAAAGGTTCAGGTCTTGTTGTTGGTTAATTAACTTGCTTGTGATAAATTTGTACTCCTATAACGACTTTAGAGATACAGGATGCACAAATGTTGGAAGCTCTCATTGTTGCAGAGCATCCTGTTGACCAAACAGGGTTGAAATGAGGGCTAAAGCACAAGATTGCAGGGTGGGGTGACGTGAATCCAGTAAGATGAACCTCACTTCGTAGTGGGCTGATATAAATCATTAACTCTATCAACCACACATTTTAGTGGCCATCACTATGGGTGGCCAGATGGTGGTGCTCACGTCTGAGGAGCCAGGTTTTCAAGCTGAGGATAGCCCTGGATACCTCAGTTGATGGGAACCTTGTTGCTGTCCCAACTTAGCCCAACATTTCTAATTGAAACTAAACTAAAAGTAATCTAAATTTTCCTGTTGTCTTATTTTGGGTTTTTTTGTTTTTTGTTTTTTGTTTTTTTTATTTGTTTTTTAAAAATCCCACATTCCCAGAATGACTCCACGTTTAAATGCCCCAAAATAGGATTGACATGTTGCTTCCCAGTGAACTTTGGAACAGAAATGTCCCCAAACTTCCTGCTAACCCTGATTTTATCATTCATTGTAAGCAGCTTTGTTTGCAAACACAGCTGGAACTTGCAGTCTTTTGTCTTTTCTCAGAGGATGCAGCTTGCTCACGGGCCTTGTGAAGGAGCTGTTTACCTTCCTGCCTGTGCTCACTCAGAGTTTATGGTGGCCATTCAGGAATGTGCCATCTCACTTGAGCAAAAGTCTTTCTGTACCACCTTATCTTTTCTACAGATATAGATACAGCACATTCAGGCTTGTTTATTTTAGCTCAACACACAATTCAATTCAATTCAATTCAATTCTATTCTATTTGTACAGCACCAAATCACAATAACAGCTGCCTCAAGGCGCTTTGTATTGTAAGGTAAAGACCCTACAATAACACAGAGAAAACCCCAACAATTAGATGACAATTGAGCAAGCACTTGGCAACACTGGGAAGGAAAAACTCCCTTCTAACAGGAAGAACCTTCCAGCAGAACCAGCCTCAAGGAAGAGCAGCCATCTGCTGCAACCAGCTGAGGGTGAGGGGAGGGGAAACAGAATAAAAGACACTCTGTAGAAGAGAGCTTAATAACAACTAATGATTAAATGCAGAGTGGTGTGTAAACACTCCCTTACTATCGTCATCCCCTTCAAGGAAAAATACTGATTGTTAATAGTGCACCAATAATAGTACAAGAGTGTTCATTTTCTCCCCTGTTTCCTTTTGTGGTAGTCAAAAATCTTCTAAGCATTAAGAGATTTCCTTTAACGGTTTCAAATCCCCAAACTGTGAAACTAGTATTTTGTAGCTCTATTTTTTTCTCTCTCTCTTTTTTTTTTTACAGGGTTTGATATTACAGTCGCGCACTGTTACAACCATTAAGGAACAAAACACATGCACTTTGAATCCGAGCTGCGACATCTGTGTTGGTGCTTTACCCTACCTGTTACGCTGGGGCCTGTGCAGGAAATTCACAGAGATATTTCATTATTCTGTTGCCCTTGGCACCCACACATCTTCCACACTCGACGATTCCCACATCTGCAACCGATAGGGTTGTTGCTTTAGTGCACGCAGACCTTTCTTTTTTTTTTTCCCAAAGAATTCACCAACTGAAACCTGCTGGAAAATGTGGAGCTTTTTGATTCTGAGATAAAGTAGTTGTGCTGCTGGGGCTCAGACTGTCTGAGCTCAGTAGATGTGCAGACGAGGTTTTAAAAGTGCCTACAATAGGTTGTCCACAGCGGCTTTAACTATAATAAGATTGTTACAGGAGCTGCTTTTTAAACACCTAAATATATAGACACACCTTGGCTGAATTCATCAGTAGCCTCCTGAGACCCGAGCTCCTGTTAGCAATTCATTTTTAATTTCTTCTAGATATTTGTGATTAGATGGACCTGATATGTATGTAAACTAAGCTTCCTCTTTGAACAGGAAGTTGTATTTTGTTACATGGTTGTTACACAGTTTTGTGGAAAACAAAAAAAGTGTCCTCAGATGTGTACAATGGTATTATTTTAAGGTTCTGCAAAGCCAAGCTGTAATGTCCCCATATGTGGACGCAGGGTCTCAGGAGGGTAGTATTTCTATCAAAATGTACTGTATCTGTACTGAGTCAGCAGTGAGCTGTGAAGAGTAAACTCTTAAAGCTAGAATGCCATCTTGTGGCAAATCCTGCTCGGTTTAGTCAAACTGCTAATCAGAGGACTTCCTTTTCTGTCCTGACAGCTGTATAACAAGAAAAAAAGGGTCAACTTCTCATTCCAAAGAGACTTTATCATTTTATTCGCCCACTTACGAGCTCTAAATTCAGTGTATGTTTTCCTCGGCATCAGACTGGATTTACTGTAACCACAACTATTTCTTGTTTTTTGTGCAATTTTGTGTAATCTTTTCAGCTATATTGCTGCGTGAGGCTTTTGCTAATATTATCACATCAGCTCCACAGACGAAACCCACAAGGCTATTCTATTAAACATAAAGATGATCAACAAAGGGGGGAGATTTGTTTTTTATATTCCCATTTCACTCTAAGCTCGTACAAATCAAGCCAAAAAAAAAAAAAATTAGCCCCGAGGCCAATTTTCCACAGCACGCAGGTTTGATTTTCTCACAGAGCAAAGTTTCCACAGAGCTGAATCCCTGCTGTCCTGTTTGTTTAGGTGTGTGCTGATTAGAAGTTCTCATGCTGGGCACAATGTATCTCAGCGCACCGAGGGTTTGAAACGTGACATGTCTTTTACAGTGACTGGAGCCTCGAACCCTTCTTTCTCGCTCCTCCCCTGCTCCCTCAGCGCTCTGGTGTTTAATGGTGTTGTTATCCAAGCTCGCACTTTGCCATGCGGCCTTCATTAACTCAGGTCATAACACAAGGCATAAATGTTCTCCTTCCGGGTGCTGACAGTCCACCCAGATGGACCGAGCATTTGATAAACACTGTACAGTTTTACTGTTGCCCTTCATTAGCCGAGGGACAATTTTAAGGAGAAGGCAGAATGCAGGCTGTCTGAATAATGACGTTTTTAAAGGGCATTTTTGGAATATTGAATGACATGCAACATCTGTTTTTCATGGCTTCTTATTTTACAGAAATAACATAAAGCGTCAGGATGGCTTTAATGTGCAGGTCTTTAATGAGGTGGTGTAGAGTGAACACTTTCATGGGTGCTCGTGTGGATTAGCGTTTATGGGCCATGCCAGCAGTAATGATGGCTCCTCTCCTGCGCTGCCTGTAACATTTTTTTGTTGTGTTTCTTTTATAGGACTCACTGAGGCCCTCTCCCTCTCCCAAGGCCTGTATCAGTCACCACAGACGCACCCTGCCGACAGGGCCCCTCCATTAAAAAGTGCTGGGATCTGGTGCCAAAAAAAAAAAAAGCCGGAGGAAAATGCAAAATCTAACAACAGAATCAACAAAGGGGATAGGACTGAAATGTGGCATGTCTGGAAGCCATGAAATAATTTTCACCCTGGTACCCATCGTCTATGGCTGTATTTTTGTCATCGGCATTGTCGGAAACAGTATGGTGGTGGCTGTCATCTACCGCTACATGAAGCTTAAGACAGTGGCCAACATTTTCGTCCTCAATCTTGCTGCGTCTGACCTCACGTTCCTCATCACTCTACCCATGTGGGCAACCTCCACTGCCACAAGGTATCGCTGGCCCTTTGGAGGATTCCTGTGCAAGGCAAGCGCAGGACTGGTGATTTTTAACATGTACACCAGCATCTTCTTCCTCACGGCGCTCAGCCTCGATCGTTACCTGGCCATTGTGCATCCGGTGCGATCACGGCGCTTCCGCACTGTGGTGTACGCGCGTCTCACTTGTGTGGTGATCTGGCTTTTTGCCTTTGTGCTTAGTGTGCCCACAGTAGTGATCAGGGATCTCCACGACATCTCAGACTCCAACACTACAGTGTGTGGCATTCTGCACCCCACCTTTGAAAATGCCATATGGTTGGAAGAGCTCCGTCTGGCCAGCAGCCTTATGAAGATCCTGCTTGGTTTCCTGGTGCCCTTCGTCATCATCCTCACCTGTTATTGCCTCATAGGGCAGGCGCTGCTGGGGGCCAAACACATACAGAAAAGCTCCTGCTCACGGGATGACGAGGTACTGCGCATGCTCGCGGCAGCCGTCTTGGCCTTCTTCTTGTGCTGGGGTCCCCATCAAGTATTCCACTTCATGGACGTGCTCACACAACTGAAACTTGTGACGAAATGCGCCATCGTGGAAATCATTGACACCGCCATCCCCTTCACCATCTGCATTGCCTACTTCAGTAGCTGTGTTAACCCTATTGTGTACAGCTTTGTGGGTCATAACTTTCGCAAAAACTTACTGCGTCTGCTATGTTGCTCCCCAGGTGCAGATCCTGGGCCTCACCTGAGCATTAGCTCCAAGATGAGCGCACTCTCCTTCCGTGCCTCAGAGACGTTGACCCTTACGGTCAAAAATAATGCCTCATCTGATGTGAAGTAAAGAGAGAAAGAGAAACAGGGTGCAATTTACCTCTACCCACTCTTTCAGTTTGTGGTTAAAGTGCTGGGGTTGGAGACATTCCATGCTTCTTCTTTTTTTTTTTTTCTCAATGCCAGACTGTATTACCAAGCACTGAAACATACACAATGACTGTAATGTTGTGTACATGTTCATCTGTAAAGACTACCGTGTACAATGCTAAGCTGCAGAATATTTATTCATATACCATTCCATGTCACATAGCATGCTGGCAATCCTTCCCATCTAAGCCTGTGAAATGAATGAGAGTGTCACAAAAAAATAGGGAAAAAAAAAAGACAAATAAGAAGCCATATTAATATAGTATGGTTCTGCTAGTAAATATTATACATAATTACTGAACACTTATCCCATTATTTATACAAGATATGCACGTTCTGCAGAATTATGTCAGCATTGTGCCTTAATGATACAGTGCCGTACTATATTGTCTAGTGATAACTATTCTGTGCTCTCAGCAGGTATTTCACAAGTTGGAACAGTGATTAAAAAAAAGTCCTAAGCCACCCATGCATGCTCTGCCAATGGCTGTATACATAAAATAATTGGAAGTGTATTACAAAATGTCATGTAACATATCTGACTTAGGTAACTATTTTCTGTATGTTATATGCTATCGTCAAATTATGTCCTCTTTGTGAAAATTCATGTGTTTGCATATTAAGACTGAAATACTACCAAGTATGGGAGGGACACGCTATCAAAATCAGAGTGCTACGTAAACGACTCCAGGCCCGGAGATCATTGTCAGTGTCTTTGGTGGTTGTCTTTGTGGTATTTAAGCTTGACAGATTTTTTTTTATATACTGTGTAGGTGTACATTTTGTGGATATGAAAATATAAATAAATAAATAAAATAAAACAGTCCAAGGTTGATCTTTTTTATTATCTCAGTATGAAGAGAGATCCTCCTGATTAGTCATGAAAGCGTGGCATTAAAAAAAAATTACTTCTAATAAAAACGGTTACTCTGCAGTTAGGAATCCAAATCAAATGACTTTGGTTTAAAGTTGCGTCCCAACACCGCTTGAATCTATTAATCATTAATAGTACATCATCTATACACTCATTTTTCCATGTGACACCTAAAAAAAAAAAACTAAAAAAAAAACTGCCACAGCAGAGGATATTTTAGGGAGGACATGTGACACATCTCTGCATAAAAGACTGGGATTGGTGGATAAGCGGCAAGCTGTGAGGTATAAGTGCTGTCCGCAGGTGAGGTCAACTTCACTGCCAACATGAAGGTCTTCCTGTTTTTCGGATTGGTGGCTTTTGCCCTTGCTGACGTCACTCGCTTTGAGGGGTAAGTTTACACTTTTATTCACTGAAAACAGCTGCATTCCTGTAAACTACAAGATGTGGTGACAATAGAAATCTAAAATAATGACAAAGTTATAATAGTGGAAGTACTATATAAGCCAGCATTCTGGTTCAGTGTAATGTAATCAAACTGATTCATGTTGATTTTGATTTTAGTGATACCACATGGCATCTATAGAGGCTAAGATTTGTACATTTTGCATGTTCTGTAAGTTTGTGGCTCATGCAGAGGATTTTACTGTGTACTAAAGGAAGTGCTGAGGAATGCAGCCAAAGTGTTTGTGGGTGTTATTTTATATGTGTGGTCTCTCTCCCCCTTTTTTCTAAATAGTGATAAAGTCCTGCGTCTCAAGCCTGTGCTTGATGAACATGTGAAAGTCATTAAGGAACTGGCTATTAGCACTGAGGTACCGATCTGCTTTCACACATACAGGCTCGCGTATGTTTCACTGCTCAACTGTTTGACTTTGCTGCCATCTGCAGCTCGACTTCTGGAGCCCAGATAGCGCTGAGCTGGTGACTACCGACACTGATGTGGACATCCGTGTGCCTGCCATGTACCTTGACATGGTATTCACCATCCTGCAGCAGGGCAACGTGAAACACGAGTAGGTTGCTAGATAAACATGTAAAGCCATTTATCTGCATTCTGCTTTATAACTAGATAAGAAATTAAAACATTTTGAACTCCAGATTTACATTTTTGACGCAGCCTTATGATATGCTTTTATTAAATTATTCAGGGTCCTTATTCAGGATGTTCAGGATGCTGTTGACGGCCAGGCTGACAACAAGGGTTCTCCCAGAGCCCACAGCTACACCAAGTACAACACCTGGAGTGATGTAAGAGTCAAAAACCACATCAGTCCCAATCTCAATTCTGATTTTCACTCATTTCTTTCCATATTTGTCCTATTAATTTTAGATCGAGTCCTGGATTACCTCCATTTCTTCCTCCAATTCTGAACTGATCAGCACGGAGGTGATTGGAAACACCTATGAAGGGCGTGCCATGACCGTTCTCAAGGTATACCTGAATATATATTAATTTATTAATCCCCATGTTGAAGAATTTAAGGAAATTCCTATTATAATTGCATGCAACTAATATTTTGTGAATCTCTTTACCTACCACAGGTTGGTACGAAGTCCAGCTCCACCAAGCCTGCTATCTTCATGGACTGTGGTTTCCACGCCAGAGAGTGGATCTCTCCTGCTTTCTGCCAGTGGTTTGTCAATGAGGTAAGGAAGACACCAAGATGATCACAGCAAGCATTTGCATATAGCAGATTTAACTGATTACATCACTGACTTTTTTTTTTCTTCCTCAGGCTGTGTCCACCTACGGCAGTGATGCTCAGATGACCAGCCTGCTCAACCAGATGGATGTCATCGTTCTGCCCGTCTTTAACATCGATGGCTACGTGTACACCCACACAAACGTACGTTACAAGCAATTCAAACTTAAACTGCTTAAGAGAAGCTATGATTTGCTGTTTATCTTAAAGAATGTGTTTAACGCACATGTGTCATATGTACTTTGGGAACTTTAGGACAGGATGTGGAGAAAAACTCGCTCCAAGAACTCTGGAACCAGCTGCGTGGGAACCGATCCAAACAGAAACTTCGACGCTGGCTGGTGCAGTAAGTACACGTGATTTTTTATTTTTACTTTATTTCATTTTACAACTTTAAAAGTAATTAAAAAAAAAAGAACAAACTTTCATTTGTGGTTTTCTGCATCATTACAGCCGTTGGAGCTTCCAGCAGCCCTTGCAGTGAGACTTTCTGTGGCTACAGTATTGAATCCGAGATTGAAGTCAAGAATCTTGCTAACTTCATCCGCAAGAATAAATCCATCATCAAGGCCTACATCACTATCCACTCCTATTCTCAGCTGCTGCTCTTCCCCTACTCCTACACCTATGCGCTAACTGAAAACCACAGTGAGCTGGTAAGTCAGCGTCATGTGCCTCGGTATTGTAGTGAGTGTGCAAAACTTACCTCTGAGTCAGGCTAACAGTTTCACATGCGGGCAGTGGACAAACAGCATCGAGCGGGAGATATTTTTGACAAATCTGACCCCTCTAACAATCCGTATCAAATATAACTCTACTGTATATGAATTAAACTAACAGCAAATTTGACATATGAAAAAACAAATTATTTTCCATCCATGCCAGAATATTTTAGTCAGAGGCAGACTCTATGCTATGCCCTTATCATCGAGAGATTTTAACTCCATTCGTGAAATACGAACAAATGAAAAGTTTTATAATAATAGATCATATAAAATAAACATATAACCAAGAACTCTACCCAGCCCCATTACTATGTTACTCTTATCTAAGGGCCACACTTAGCTGCGGCAAATCATTTACTCCCTGCTTACACTGCTCATTCTCATGGCTCTTTTACCTCTCACTGGGGTGTCCGTGGTGCTGCACAGTTAACACTCACACCCCTGCTCCAGCTCTCACACTAACTGAGGCAGATCACACATCTGTGCCTCTCTATTACTCACTTGTAATTTAGGCTCTCTTCTGACACTTTACAGAACAAAAGAACTCCAGGGATCTGTCATAACTCATCAGTCTGGCCTGAAATATCATTTCCTGCTTGTGTGTTTCTCTTGGGGTTTCATTTCCTCTTGCAACTCGCTGATGCTTTTACTGCTTTCTATAATATCAGGAAAAATGTTACTGAAAACCTGCAGGGTGAAAGGCATATATTTATAACACCTAACAGCTGTATTTTAAAGATAGTGCTGTTCGTGTTAGCGCTCGGTTTGCTTTAAATCCAGAATTTTTAATGTAAAAGCCTTCCACTTCTAAATCATGTTTTTACAGACAATAACACGCCATTGCTCAGTCTGATCTTGTATTTTGTGTTATAGTTGGACGTCGCTGAGGGAGCCTCTGCTGCTCTGCGTAGTCTGTATGGCACACTCTACACCAGCGGACCCGGTGCTTCAACTATCTGTGAGTACAGCAAATGTTCCTGCAGGAAGATATTCATTGATAGCTTGGTAGTCTATTTCCACCTCTGTTATTATGCATTATGGTTTGTTCTCAATGCACCCATCTCCACTGAGAGATATGGCCTCTAGAGACAACAAAAGGCAATCAGGAGCCACAGCCATTTCAAGCAAAGGATTATTTTTTGCCCCCCTGAAGCAATATGTGTATAAAAACAAATCCAGATTGTCCCAGGTTGTCAGAATATCCACATCTCAGTGATTCCCCCCCCTCCTCATCTGTCCTTAGACCCTGCTGCTGGAGGTTCTGACGACTGGGCCTACGACCTGGGAGTGAAATATTCCTACACCTTCGAGTTGCGTGACACTGGTCGTTATGGCTTCCTGCTGCCCGAGTCTCAGATCAAGCCCACATGCGAGGAGACCATGCTGGCCATCAAGTACATTGCCGCCTACGTGCAGAAGAACCTCTATTAAAATGCGGAACTGCCAGGACCCCTGCCAACTCAGCTCCTCTGTACCAGCCCCCAGCCCCTCCAACCTCTCAGCCATCTCCTGCCCGTATCCATGGATACGGGCACCACCCGCCATGTTTCCTCACTGTGCTTGACAGAATGTTGAGATGAGTGCAAACAATAAAATCAATGATCCATTCCCACATGCTGAATCAATTTTTTTTTTGTGCATACGGTAATATTGTGTCTGGCACACAGATCCTTTACTGTCTATGAAAATATACAAAACAGCAATAATAATGCTTTCACTTTAGAGCTCATCATCTGCTGCACTGAATGCAAATTAAGAAGGAAACATGTTAGAGATGTACACCACAACCTTTAAGAAAACATATTGTGAGAGTGATATGTAACCATGCCAAACACTTGGTGCTCTTATGGTGTCTGTAAAGGAGACGTGACCTCAAGAAAACAAAAGCAAGATCCACAAATTCATTGTTCCTCTTTGAGTCGCAGTGATCCCTCTTCAGATGGCACTGTTCCAGTAGTGGAGCTTAGGTGGGTGTGGGTGTCTGTTGTTAGGGATTTTCAAAACAAGGGCGCAGTATGTGACAAGCAAAGAACACTTCTTGGCAGCATCTCCATTCTGCCAAGCAGCTGCCTCAGTGGAAAAATAAGGAAGCCAAAGACCAGAAGGAAATGTTCAGTTTTTTTATTGTTCCAGTTTTTTTTTATCACTTTGTCAGTTAGTTCATTCTTAATGATGTCACATCATTGGTTTCTATTTCTGCTTTGATTAGTGCTATTGTTGATCCAGTGCCACCTATGCAGTAAATGGAACTATTTATTCAGTCAATTCAGTTTGCCATGGGTCCTAAATTAAAGGGGCACTCTGTAAGTGAGTGTCCCTGCTGCATTGGCTCTCATTGTTGAGGTGTTCCGAGCATCTAATGGAGGCCCTCGATACACTGGAGAGCTTATGTCTCTGGGGTGGTTGGTTGTGTGTTTATTTCAGTTATTTTATACACAGATGGGTGATTGGTTTCATCATATAAGTACAACACAATTAATCTTGAAATTTCTGAAAATTAAGTGATGCCAGACTCAAAGGATGGTAATTAGATAATAATAATAATAATAGAATAAGTCTATTAAAATAAGTCAATTTTTTTCTTTAGATGACTTGATAACATAAATAATAATAATGCTTTTAGAAGATTATATTTGCTTAAATGTAAGACATTAAAAAGACATATCACCCCCCATTAACTATAACACCCAGCTCTTAAAAGTACACTACTTGATCTGCTTAAAATAACTCACTGTTGTGTAATACTGTAAGAGCGCTGACCTCCTAAACCAGGGGTCGGCAACCCGCGGCTCCGGAGCTGCATGCGGCTCATTCAGGTTTAAGCTGCGGCTCTGTGCGGCTTACGGAAATAATTTATATGTAACTTATAAATAATAAGTATCCAATTGAAGTGTATTTTATTTTTGTCAGTTCGGTTTTTGTTGTAGTTCTAAATTGGAACATTATTGTGATCTTGAAATATTAAAATAAAATCATTTTATTTATTTATTTATTTTGTTTCTCAATATATGCTTCACTCGCGGTAGCCGCTACCGGCTTCCGCTAGTATTTGCGGCTCTCAGTGTTTACTTTTCTGTGGAAACCGGGTTCAAATGGCTCTTTCCCTATTACAGGTTGCCGACCCCTGTCCTAAACTATGGTGTGTCTGGTAACTGCCTTGCTATAGCGTCTGCAATCCACAAGGTGGCGACAAAATGCCAAATGTTTATTACAGGACATCTTGTTCCTGGACTCTTAACATCTTCACCGGCTTTCAGTTGTCACTATAACTAAAGATTACAAGAGTCAAGGGAGCTACTTGGCAGTTGTTTGAAAGGTCAAAGTTGCGGAATGATGCCCTGGGAGTGTAAAGTTATCTCTGGCTCAAAGCCCCCCCCTCACTTTTTCAGAGTTGGGAACTTCCTGTAAATTTAGTGGGGGGGGGAATATAATACATAATGTGTTCCGAAGTTGTTACTTCTCCATCTATATTTACGCTGTTTACCTGTAAACCTCGAGAGTTTGGACCTGCCTGAGCTGCTGCTGTGTAGAGGTGGGTAATGTTGAGAGCAGGTGGGTGTGTGGAGGCTGTCACGTGACGCTGCGTCTGCCTGCTGTCAGCTCGGTATTTAAACCACCTCTGTATATTTAGTCGGTCCTTTTCGCCGCTCAGAGCTTCTGTCTTCAAGTCCAGGCTACAGAGTAGCTTCGACTTATTCGTCAGTCATGGCTGGTAAGTAACATTTTAACCCTTCAAGTGTCCATGGTGGCACTGTTTTATTTATTTATCTTATTTTTCAGACGCCACATTTATGTTTTCCTCTAAGTTTGAAAAGTGGAAAGTAGCGCGGACTTTGGAGATGTTAAATTTCATTATGTAGCCTATATAGTCGTTGTGGCAGTCCTTTGTTACTGTTACATGCCGTGAAGAGTTTGTTGTTGGGTTATTATGTTAATGACAAATCTAAAAGTAGCTTCATTAGTAGTCAGTAGTAGTATTTATTGTCTTTACTTGATGTCTGTACACTTGCTCACCAGCTAATGGTATGACATTACAGTGTAACTAGGTTGTATGTATGTAATATATATATATATATATATATATATATATATATATATATATATATATATATATATATATATATATATATATATGAAAGTGAGGCGAAATCATTTCACAGGGTACCTTTTTCTTTTTTGACCCCCATTACAGTCCAGACTTTAGTTTGAGACCCACTTCACTACTCTATGTCTTGATTCTCCATAACTCAACTCTCACTTGTGGTATAAGCTTACTGGGAACTGCCCCCTCAGTCAAAATAGAAGGAGTCTGCAGCCTGGACAGTGACTTGACTATAACTTGGGTTGTGGCTGAGTTAATTCTCATCTTTTAAGTCTTTATTAATCATCTGTTACTTTTTAAATATTAGATTAATACTACAGGAAGGTTTCTACCAATTGAAAAGGGGCGTGAGGGAAGAGAGGTGTGGCACTGTGTAGAGGCAGTGAGACAGAACAAATTTTCCTGGCGAGCCCTGGTATTTGGAGCCATTGTTCTCTGACTGGCCCAAACTTATAGAAACTTCAGCCTGTTAACATGTCAGACATACTCTACCTATTGTGCTGTCCTTACCCATTATTCGTAGCATACTGCCAGAGGGCCGGTACACAGTCCAAGTGGGATTGGTGTTGGCCGGATTCTACAGCCACACAACCATCCCAGCTGCCATGCTCATTTCGTCATTTCAGTTTATATGTCCTCTCACAGGCAAGCCGTTGTTCCTAAGATTTAACTTGGCAGGTAGCTGACAGATTTTCCTTCCAGCAGCCTGAGGGGGTGTTACAGAGTAGATGCCACACTGCAAATAAAACTCACCTTAACAAGACATTTAAACCTTTACTAGGTACTTTGTGAGAAAACTTTCATTGAGGTTAGATCATATTGCTTATTCAAAAGCATTTGAAATAATAAACATATGAATTGTTTGGAGCATTCATACTTCAGAGAATCCACACAGAAGCACCTCATCTAAAAGGTAACAGGCAATAACTGCAGTGTAATACTTGGCTGATGTTGTTTTTGGTGTCCATCCATCCATCCATCCATCCATCCATCCATCCATCCATCCATCCATCCATTTTCTTCCACTTATCCAGGGCCTGGTACTGATGGGGCAGCAGTCTGAGCAGAGAAACCCAGACCTCCCTCTCCACAGCCACCTCCTCTGGCTTAGCTGGAGGAACACTAAGGTGTTCCCAGGCAAGCTGAGAGATATAATCTCTCTGGCATGTCCTGGGTCTACCCTACCTCACCCAGGAGGTGCCCAGGAGACATCCTAATCAGATCCCCAAACCACCTCAGCTGGCTTCTTTCAGTGTAGAGGAGTGGCAGCTCTACTCTGAGCCCCACCAGAGTGACTGATCTCCTCACATATCTCTAAGGGAGAGGTCAGCCACCCTTTGGTGAAAGCTCATTTCCGCCGCTTTTATCCACAATCTCATCCTTTCGGTCACTAACCAAAGCTCATGACCATAGGTGAGCTAATGAACATAGATCGATCTTGACAGTTTCACTTTTATGCTCAGCTCTCCCTTCACCACGATGGATCAGTGAAGCGCCCACATCACTGCAGCCACGGCCCTAATCCATCTGTCAATCCCGTGCTCTCCTGTGAACAAGACTTTACCACTTGAGGCAGCAACTCATCCTTAATCCGGAGTGGGCACCAGTGTTGCCAAGTCCGCTTATTATAAGCGACTTTGGGCTTGTTTTTTTTCTAAAGTTGCTTGCAAATTTCGTGAGTCGCGGGTTGCAGTTTTTTTGGGCTTGTTTTCGAACGTGAAGTTGCTTATTTGGGCTTGACTTTCTCTCCGAGTAAAACTCCTTGATTATCTCCCGGCGCCCCAAAATAAAGCAAAGGACGAGGGGCAGGTAGTTTGTCCCTTCCAAGCCCCCGTTTCCTGTTTACAAGTTGACCGGGCGCACACCCTAACAAACACTCATAACAGCCCACAGTGAGGAGGCAGTGTAAGAATGAGCTCCATTAAGTGGGGAAAATATAGAAAAAATATATAATAAAGATTGGGATAAAAAGAGCGCACTTTAAAAAATGGGTCCGAGCTCAGATGGGAGACAGTGGTGCAAAAAGTGGGTGTGCACCATATGCAATGCATAGGGGCGCCTCACAAAGGGGGGGGGCGATGCGGCGAAATTATTTCTCTAGTCGGCATTTTCTGTATCTAACAGCTGTGCATATGATATGATCACTAACAGAGGCCACCTCCCCTCCTCCTGTTGCGCCCCCCCCCCACACACACACACTTTTTTTTTGTGATTGATGGAAAATAAAAGCCTGTAGAAGGAGTCTTGTATTTATAAGTCCATGAATAAGTGAGATCTGCACGCATGAACACAGTAAACCTTGATAGGGTGTGTGTGTGTGTGGGGGGGGGCATTCTGCAGATTTTGCAAGTGTGAAATATGTGCCCAACATACTGATTTAATTCAACATGCTAATACATGCTAATACAAAAAACAAACTGTGCACCCTTCTATGAGGCTAAGAAACATGTGTTTCACTGCTCCAGAACACAATGAGACAAAACAAAGAAATGAGCTATACTGCTATAGAGCTATACTGTTTAAAAGCGGCCTCAGTTTTACACGGTGTTGTGGGTTGCCAGTTGGGCTTTTTTTGGGCTTGTTTTCATAGAGCTGGTTGCTTGTTTCTATCGCGAGATCTGGCAACACTGGTGGGCACTCACCCCCTTTTCCAAGTGAGAACCATGGCCTCAGACTTGGAGCTGCTAATTCTGATTCCCACTGCTTCATACTCGACTGTGTACCACTTCAGTGTGAGCTGGAGGCCACCACCTGATGGAGCCAACAGAACCACATCATCCACAAACAAGCAGAGATGAGATTCTGAGGCCAACAAGACGGAAGACTTTAGCTACTTGGCGCTGCTCCATAAAAATTATGAACAAGATCTGACCAACACATATTTTATTAAATTAAACGAGTGTGAGCGTGTTCATAGATTAGATGTACTATATTCAGCAGCAACTTTAAGTTAAGCAACTTTAACCCACTTTCGCTTACAGCACAAAGCACACCCGATCTCGGAAGCTAAGCATGATCAGGCCTGGTTAGCACTTGGATGGGAGCAGCTTTTAACTTTAATTCAGTTTTCTTTCTTTGCAGATCAGGCCTTTGTGACATTGGCTACCAATGACAGCTATGCGCGGGGCGCCATGGTTTTGGGCAAATCCCTCCGTAACCACAATACATCCAAGAAGCTGGTGGCACTTGTTGGGCTGCAAGTATCAGAGCCTTGCCAGTAAGAAACTTTAAGCACAATCATTGTCACCACATTTCTGAATCATACCTGTTACCATCCCTGTGAGCTCTTGTTTTCCACCTATATTCATTTCATAATATTGTAAATCATTAGGTCTGTGCTGAAGAGGATTTACGATGAGGTGAGGGTGGTGGATGTGCTGGACAGTGGCGACACTGCACACCTGGCCATGATGAAGAGACCCGACCTGGGCGTGACCTTCACCAAACTCCACTGTTGGACCCTCACACATTACTCCAAATGTGTTTTCATGGATGCAGACACTATGGTGGGGAGCACGTTGAGCATTTTGCTTTTTTGCAAAGAAAATCAAGATGCTGCACATTTCTGGCGTGTATAAACGTGTGCTTTATTTGTGCATCTTAGGTGCTTTCAAATATAGATGAGTTATTTGACAAAGAGGAACTCTCAGCTGCTCCTGACCCTGGCTGGCCCGATTGCTTCAACTCTGGCGTTTTTGTTTTTCGTCCTTCTGTGGAGACCCACGGCAAACTGCTTCAGTATTGTACAGAACACGGCAGCTTTGACGGTAAGCCAAGAGTGATACAGTTTTCATTCTTAATATTCACTGCATGTTTTTTCCAGTAGTTTGATCTGGTAGAGGATTGTTTTTGAGTAATTAAAAAAAATTGCATTAAAAATAAAATATCTTTGGATTTTTGGGGCTGAAGACCTTTGACAAATACTCAGGTGTTATAATAGGAATTGACTGATCATTATCTGCAACCTCAGGGTGTTTATTCTAGCATTTTCAGGAATGCACTTGATTTTATGCAAAACTAATGGCATTTAAAATGTTTATTAATGAGTTTTGGGGTTGCAGTTAGCTAAAAACTGCATTCATCCACTTTTCACCTTATTGGCAAGGGTAGAACCTTCTGTCTTCTTCTTTTTTTTAATTTGTTTTTCTGAGTGAAGCATTAATGTTCTGAGAAAGCTCTTGGTAACATGATGTTAAAATAAGCTTGTTTGTCTTTTGCTCTAAGTAAGGTCTTTATCAAACCTGGTGCCTGGAAACAAGGCCCTCCTGTCAGAGACTTTCTAGCTCTGCTGAGTTATTCTCAGGGGCTCACTGGGGTGGGGTGAAGGTTAAATTTGAGAGGCCCTGTTTTGCACAGAGCACCAATTGACATTAAGTAACTCTTTTCCATGGAGTGTACTGTAACTAAATTGGAGTCATCGAATGGCTGCATATCTGGTTCAGCTAAGAGTACCATAGTTCCATAGTTTAAATATGGTTGTGGTTTATTAAAGGTTTGTATATACACATGAACTGGGTTTGACATATTATAGCTATCCAAAGACAGTCTGGTGGACTGTCTGTCTAACAGGGTGGACTATTAGACTAAGCTGCAGAGTTACTTTGGAACTTATTTATGAATAAAATTTCTGCCATGTTACTTACTGTCCAGGATGTACAGGTGATATAATGCCTGTCCCTGTGTGTACCTGTGTCAAAATAATTTCAAGTCATTGTCCAGGAGATTTAACCACATGTGATTGTCTTCAGTGGAAAAAGAGTTCATTTAAGAATGTGCATGTCATGTGCTTTCTAGGAACCCGTCATACGAGTCTCTGGGGATGATAGAAAATCTAGAAATAGAAATCTAGGCCAAGACTTTTCGATCCGTGCAAATAATGATGGATTTTAAAAAGCGAATTTTAAAAAAACTCAGTTATCTTCAGATGATAGCAGGTACTTTTGAGATTGTATTCCAGGAAATTCAGTCCCTCGTTTCCTCTTCACTGGGCTGTTTACCTACATGTATCCAAAGTCTTCAGATTGGCCAGTACTGCAGCCTACAAGCAGCTCCTGACTCCAAAAACCTCGTCCATGCAAACTGACTACAGATTCTGCATATTCATGTGCAGATATCTCTTTACAGAGATACGGTAATGCGATGAAATTACAATTTACAAATCTCCATTAAGTGTTCTTGTTAAGGGCAGTATTTTGATATCTGATATCCCCCCAGAAAAGCTCAGCGTTTCAGTCTGCTGTCA
>JAMQGT020006306.1:0-10650 GCA_024447675.2 Pterophyllum scalare | reverse complement strand
ATATCATCTACTTGGTTCAGTTACGTATACTGCTACAGCAACCTGATGGGTTCCCAGGTTGGGTAGTTAGTAACATTTACTAAGAGCATGTAACTGAGAAAGCGATAGCCAATATGATCAATAAGAAAAATAATTGGCTGCAACCCACATGAAGTTATTCGAGTTGAAGCGGAGCTGTAAGAGTTGTTACAAACCAAGGGGGGGAGGGAGGACTTGAGGGAGGCAGGCAGGTTTGTGTGTCTCATCACCTTAGAAAGGCTCTTTGTATGTTGAGGCGTACACACTTTGCTCTTTTTCACCCTGAGGAGGCCTTCACACATGGCTGTTACATAGCCCCAAGGTCAGCTAAGGTCTTCTGAGGATGTGTGTGTGTGTGTGTGTGGGGGGGGGGGGGGGGTCCTACACACACACATACTGGTTTGAGTGTATTGCTGAAAGTGCATTTTGACTTTGGCTTGTGGTTTTGTGCTCAGTTACAATAGTTTCCAATAGGGCAGCCATTATAATGTCTAACAGACACACACACACAGAGATATATACACACACACAGCTGTGGTTCTCCTTTGCACCATTTTACACTCCAGTGTGGAAAAAGGAATGAAGGCATGGACACGCACACACACACACACACACACACACACAGTTGCAGTACACATGCACACAGTGTTTCACATGCATATACATTAAGCTCAGTTGCACAATAGGCCAACACACACACATGCTTCAATCATTCTCTCTCTTCTCTTCATGCTCTCTCTTACACTCTCACCCCTGCCCTTTTCTGCCGAATTTAATATGAAAATGAAAGGAGAAAGAAATCATCGAATTTTTATGCAGATGAGTTGCTATATGCGGAGCCTCGACTGTTGGATCGGCCCGGTTGCGATGGACAGAGTGATGGCCGTGGTGAGAGGAGGAAGGGAAGCAGCAGAGGACATATTTACACTGTTAATTTAAACTTAGTGCAGCTTTATATTTTTGGCACACAGTGAACAGATGATGGATTTCTTTTGTTTGACAGATTTTGGGTGAAAAGAACGATCAAGCCGTACTCAATATCCCAAATTTTTAGGTGTTAAGACCAGTTTTTATAGGGTTGGTCGGGCTGAGACCATCACTTACACTGAAGTAATGGAGTTTTTCCTGCACTGCAAGTCATATACTTAAGTTTTTTGGTCATTTACTTAAGCAGGCGTGACTGATGCTTACAGCTTCTCCGTGCATTTGCGTGGGTTCTCTCTGGGTACTCCGACTTCCTTCCACAGTAAAAACACATGCATGTTAATTGGTTACTCCAAACTCACCATAGGTGTGAATGTGAAGTTGTCTGTCTCTCTGTGTTAGTCATGTGACAGACTGGTGAACTGTCCAGGGTGTACCTTATCTCGCAACCAGTGATAAATGGAATAGACTCCATCCCTCTCACAACCCTATATTGGATAAGGAGAAGAGGGAGGATGGATAAGATAATTACACCTGTTAATTGGTTGTGGTAAATGGCTTGGTTCTTATTTCTACTCTCTATGAGCACTCAAAACGCTTTATACAACATGCCTCATTCACACAAGCACTTTCTGCATCTAAGTGATTTCTATCTATCATTCACTCACACAACCACACTTTGATGAAAGCATACGGAGCAACTCAGGGTTTAGTATCTTGCCCAGGGATACATGCAGACTGGAGCACTCAGGAATCGAACCACCAACCTTCTAATTAGTTAATGACCTGCACTACCTCCTGACCCGCAGCCACCCGGCAGCAGAGCAGTTAAAATCTGTCAGTGTGGGGAAAGAAAGGTTTAGAGAAATTGGTGTTTAACCACAGCCTGAACACACAGTTTAATCATCTCTCTCACTGGACCATAAATTGATGGCGCTGCTGCTGTGAAATTGAAATGTATTGAAATATACTCTATATACGATAATATACTTTGCTCCAGTGCGCTTTACAAAAATTAAAATTGGTAGTGAAGTGACGGCAAACTCTATTAATTCAAATGAAAGTTTGAAGTTTGTGTGCTTTAGTCGTTGTAGTTTATTTCATTTGGGACGGCAAATAATCAGTTTGCCGAAGGCTAAAATATGCCAGTATTTGAAAATGAATAATAATGAATGAAGGAATGCCTTTATTAGTCCCCAATGGGGAAATTGCAGTGGAGAATTGAATAATCTTTTCTTTTTTTTTTTCCCAGAACAGTATTTAATCTGAAATAAACAAGGCTCCAAGTCACACAGGCCTGAAGACCAGTTGATGACCGCCTTCAGTTGCTAGGGAAAAATGTGTATTCCCTCAGTGGTTTTGAGTGGCTCCTGGCTGACGCTGTGACATCAATGGCTAAAGCCTCAGTCACACAGGCCTACAGACTGGTTGTCACCAGGGAAAAATGTGTATTCCTCGACTGGTTGAAATTGGTTGCAAAGAGGTATACAGTGCAGTATCGAAAGCCTAATAGCGATTGCTTTGGTTGCTAGCAGATTGCTGCGGTGTAGTTTGCACGGAAAATGCCGACTTTTCTGTAACCACTCATCAACTGCTCCCTAAGCGATCATAAAAGTGCGAGCAGTCCTACGCAAACAGGAAATGGAGATTGTTCACATTCAATGTAAAAACTGTGCCTTTTTGTGCAGCAGCCTCTTTGCAACCAGAGCAACTGCCGGCAACCTCTCGCCAATCGGTTGGGAAATATGTATTTGCCCAGGGAGTCGCCGATTGGTCTCTATGCCCCTGGGACCCCAAATCAGTTTCAGCAACAGAAGGGAAACTTTACCTCACAGATTTGCTGTTCATTCAAAATACACCAGCATTTTATTTACAGCATTTGGAAATATATTTTAATTTGATTTAAAACATTTGAATTTTCTGTGTTATGTGAATTTGCTGGTTATTTAATGAGCCTTATTTTTTTTACTGCATAATCTCAAATGTCAGGGTGTGTTCAGGCTGAACTCCAAGGTCATATTTTGGTGATGCACTTTTTTGGCCGGCGCTGTGAAATTGAGTGGGATGGAAGTGTGGTTTCTTGCCGCACAGCCCCCTGAGGCGGTCAAGTAATGAGCGATGGAGCGAAGTGAAGACGAGGGAGAGAAGAGGAGGACGGGAACTCGGCTTCAGGTTAAGGTTACAGAAGAGACAACAGAAAGAAAGGGCAGGTGATTTGTGCAGCGATAGCAATGGACAGCGGGCAGCTGCAGTAAATTTTCTGTTGCAAGTGGAAAGCGCAAACAGCAGCGGCATCATCTCTGTTAAGATCTCACTGCGGGGAACCGACACGTGAGCCTGATGTTTGTGCTGTGTGCGTGTGTGTATTTGTGTGTGTGTGTGTGTGAGAATCTGAATTAAATGACCGTGTAAATGATGGCTTTGACCCATAAGTGACTTTCCCTGAAGTATTTTGGCTCCATATCAGCCTGTGTGTGTGTGTGTGTGTGTATGTTTGTGTGAGAAGGGAAGAGTACGTGCGTGTTTGTGTTCCTTCTGACTTCTCAGTCCAGCAGTTTTCTTCTGTTTTCCAATCATTTTTGCCATCAATTAACGAACAGCTGCTAGCTGTCAGGCTAAGACTCAGAACTTCAAAATCCAAATAAGGAACTTTATTGATCCCTGAGGTGAACTGTGTGTAAGTGATTTGCTTAGTTTAGCATAATGACAGGAATTATCTGACACTTTATACATTTTCCTCTGAGATGTGGAAGTTAGTGAGCAAATTGTTGATGTATTGTTAAAGTTAGGAGAAAGTAAAGACAACTTTTCCCATCTGCCTTTAGTTCATATCACAGACAGTATAAAAAATAAATGTATCTTCTGGGTCCAAAAAAGTAAAGCCAACGCACAAGTGCCTTAAAGCTGCATTCTTTTTAATGGCCAATAGGGGGCGAGCCCTCTGGTAGCAAAAAGATTTCCTGCTCTATGGTAGTCTACGGTAAAATGGCTCTCGGGTCTCTCACTCCGTGACCTCAGTAACCATTTTCCTTATGATTTTATGGACTTAGTTATTAGTTTCAAGTCATACTGAACACAATGTGTTCATTGTTAGAGTCTGAAAAGAGGATAAACCAGAGTAACAACAGACCTCTAGCCAAAGAGTCCACGTTGTCCTCCATGTCTCAGTTTCACATTGGCCATATGGCGACGGCAAAAATATTAATCTCAAGGCTTCATAACAGGATTTCACTAATGAATGGGAGACGTCGCGGTTGCTGTATGTGACTTTTACCATAGCTAGGCTAACTGCTTTATGGTTGCTCACCTCGTGGCTCCCGCTCTACACTGAGTTTACAGATGTGTGTGGGATTGAGCTTCTCACGTTATAGAAAATTCTGGTTTATTTCAGCCTGCTGTATTGTTGTTTTCCCCAGTAAAAAATAAGGCTGCTGCGGCTCAGTGGCTCCTGCTAAAATTCCACTGTCCACCTCTTTTGCAGAAATTCTGGGAAAAGAGGAGTTACATGAAACGATGGGGTAGAAAAGCATGAGCCCCTTGCAGCATTTTGCCCTCCGGTAACTTCATTTAAGTGAGAATTATAATAAATGTTACATGATCTGTCCGAAACTGTCACTTTGCTAACTCGAGCAAAGCCTGGTTACGGTTTGTTCTTCTCTTGAGACATACCACACACACCCTTTCAACATGCCACTCACTCTGCAGCTGTCCTGCGTCGCTGTCCGCTGTTTCAGCCACTCCACCGTCCCAGCATCCACCTGTAAGCTCCAGGGGGATGTTTGTTTATCAGTCCACAGTTTCTACTGTGCTGCTCTAATAAACTAGTCTCAATGTGAACTTTCAGACTGAACTATATTCTCCCCAAGGGTCCTTACCGTCTGCACTGATAACTCTGTATATTCCTCAGTGTTATGCGATGCATGACAAGTTGTTCATGACATAACATTTATAGCATTATATCTTTCAAAGATTACTTTTGTATGTCTTTTTGTCACATTTTTACCATTAAATATTGCACATCAGTAGGTCTCTGTCAGCATATAGCATGTTGAGCAGTTTGCTAATTTTGCACTTTTTGGTTTATTTGAAACCCAAATATTTTCTTTTAGGCTGATAGTACTAATTAAAGAAGTTCACATTAATCCTGTAATTATTTTGTTTTTTAAGACGTGTGGGACATTTTACAGCTGAAAGGGCAAAACATGCAGTGCTGTCTGCTGGGCTAACCATGGACCTTTTAGTGACCTAATAGTATAATGTATATCTTTGGCTTTCATGTCATTGGGAATGAAACAAATAAGTTTTTTACAATGTCCAAGGAAGTGAAATTTGTGGTTATTTATTGTTGAGCTTCAGGCTCATCAGATCATTGCAGAGCACAGGGTCTCGTCTGCGCTGCTTACGTTTATTAGAGCTGTCTGGGGAACAGGAAGAGAACAGGAAATAGATGGAGTGCTGTTTCCTGTCAAGCTCCTCCGAGACAAAGGCTACTGGAAGCAATCTGATCAAGACAGCACAGCCCCCGAGGGCCAATATGTGCATGTGTTGGCTCGTGTATGGTGAGGTGGTCTGTGCAACGTCACACTCCACACTCACTGACACAGTGTTGGATTAAGTTTAAAAAAGGGGACAGGATGAAAAGTAAACACATTCTTCATGGGCCGGGTTGTGGATGTGAGTCGCGGTGGGAGCTGGTTATCGGTCACCTGGTCCTAATGGGGCTTGTAGTCTGCTGTCAGACAAGGTTAACTCCATTAGAGTAGGCTGAAACTAGAGGACGTGTGCCAAAACAAATGTGAGGGCCTGGCAGCATGTGATAAGGAGGCTCTGGGGATTGTAGTCTGCTCTGACAGATGAGGCTAACTGTCAAATTGTGCCAGGCAACAAGCACAGCTCTGGATGTTATTATTCTAACAGTTAATTTAACTGGCGACTGCAGTGATTTTACTTAACAAATAGTCCGGTTGGAGCCAGTTTATTATTTCATTTGCAGTCATTTATATTTGACTCCCAAAACAGGGCAGAGGAGGCAGATAAGATAATAAACATGACACTGATTAAGGCAGACATGGTATGAAAAGGAGGAGCTGAGGTGGAGTTGGGTTGCAAAGCGGAGATCAGCTGTTATCATTTGATGTACAGGGGCTGAGCTTGAATCCATGGCATGACTGAAATAATGCGATGCTCAATTTGCAACTTGTTATCTAGTTGTTTTTCTCCTGTCCTGAGATGGTATGCAAAGAAACAGTGCAGGGCATATGATGGAAAGTCAAAAAATGTGATGTATGAGTCAAAAGTTACAATTTCAGGTTTGAAATATGTGTATTGAATTACTAAAACCTGGCATTAATAGTTTTTAATTCCTCTCTGGACACAGCTATCATCTTGGGAATTTGAACTGAGTATTTTTGGTCCGTTTTGGTCTGCACCATCTCCAAATGCACATAGCTCTTTAGCTACAAATGCTCAACAGTTTCTTCCGGCTGAACTATATTTGTGTGGCCTCTGTTCCTGAGCTGGTGTGTACTGTGTGTTTCCAGAAACGTTTTCATCTACAACAAATACCTCAATAAATCTGACTCTAATATGATACAATAAGGGACTTAAATATAAAATGAATGCAGGTGCTGCACTGGTATGAGGTGGTAATATTTTCTGTATCGGTCCTTGAAACAGATGTTGGAAAATGTGTTCAGCTGCATGTCCAATAAGCAGAGGAGATGGTGGTCAGGATCCATTAAGTAGCTATTTTTGGCATTTGGATGATTTCCATGTCCGCTGGTGGAGGAAAATAAACAGTGTTGATTCAAACTGGATTCAAAAGCGATGACAAATTTCTTCAGCAAGCAAGACGGATGCATTCCAGTAACTAGCCATGATGTTACAGCTATCCAAAGAGCAGCTAAGCCATCATGAAACAATGGTATGTTCTCCTCTAGAAACCACAAAGCTGTATGATAGCAACCTTGTTTTAATAAAAACGTGTTATTCGTGGTGGTACGGAAAAGAACTACTCTACAGCCATGTCTCTGATTGGTGGAGGTCTCTGAAAATGTTTAAACCTGCGAACATCTGCATGCTTTACTGCACTCGCACAACACAAACTGCCAAATATATTCCAAACTCTGATACAACACTACGGTAATGAAAAGAGTTAAATTTGAGACGGTTGGGAATCATTTGCTGGATTTGCACTGGGTTTTAGGATGAGACACGGTCTCAAATTGTTTTATGGTCACGATTTACCTTGTAGCTGTTTGGCTTTGTTCAGGGCTTAAAACTCTCTATGTGAGGATTTTCTGGAATCCCGATGTAGAAAATAAATGGGAAATTCACTTCCAGAATTGGAGCCCTTAAAAAAAGTGAGTGGTGGCAGTGGAGCTGTATCATTTGAGGAAGCGCACGGATGCTCAGCTGAGTGCTTTGTTGTGCGCGCTGTAGTAAATGTGATGACCTGAAGTCGTGCACTGTGCAAGTTGTTGATTTTTGCATTTGCATTGTTGTTTTGTTTTTTTGTCTCAGAACCGGTGTGGAGGCTCCCTGCAAATGTGGAAAACTGCATCGCTTTCAGGGAACATCACTGGTATTTACTTTTTTTAACGTTAGATATTTAACCTGCTCCACAGCAGAGGTAGAAATCTTCAAAATTTGGATTTTAAAGCTGGTGTTGTGTTTGCAGTGTGGGCTAAGGTGGAGCTAAGAGGTAGCTGATTTCTTTGTTTTCCTTATAAAGTCGAGCGTGCAGCAAAGATTAACGTCCCTTCTTTGATTTCATTTCAGCTGAGACAGAAAATCTCCAGATCTTCATTAATGCAGCAAATGCCCACATCTGTTCCCCAGCTGCTCCCTCCCACTAGAACGCAAAAAGCAGCCACTGCGTTGTAGACCTGGTGGGAAGTTTATCTGAATTCAAAGCTCAGACTAAACATTTCTTTATGAGACCATTGTTCTTATGAAGAAAACAAGCTGCAGCTCTAATCACACCTCCAGCTGCCTCATGTTTGTGTTGTTCAGGTAGCAGCTTTATGACAGGAGCCAAAATAAAAGTGCAGTAATATACCTTTGTGTTAAGGCAGCAGCTCTCTCTGTTGGTTTGTAGCATTAAATATTAAAATCACTGAGTGTTGTTCATGTTAAAGCGACATCGTGTGTTGTGGCTGTGATGCGCTCTGAAGCAAACGTGTGCGGCTTGTCAGACCGTCCGCCGCTTTAAGTGTTTCCTTGTAACGTGTTGTTGCATTTAGAGGAAACAGTCTCAGCGGTAAACAGGATTTCCTTCAGGCTGCTGCAGACCAACTACTCTGCATCTCCATCACTTTCTTTCGCTCACTGATAAACTTTTATTTTGAAACTTTGTGTGGCTGGGTAGTTCTGCAGATGTCTTTTTTTTTTTTTTGCTTGGATAACAGCTGTTCTGGGTGTTGGTGTGTGTGTGCACAGTACACCTTGGACCATCTGTGTCCCAGTGTATACAACAGTAGGACATGTGTATATGTGTATTTGCTACAGGGTGCACGTGTGTGTGTGTGTGTGTGTGTGTGTGCATTTGTAAGGTAAACTGATAAAGGAAGATTGATGGTTTACAGCAGGATGAGTGCACATTGACCTCAGCTGATAGGGGTCAAAAGGTTGCAAAGAGGGACCTTGGCAGGGGGAAGACTGTGTGTGTGTGTGTGTGTGTGTGTGTGTGTGTGTGTGTGTGTGTGTGTGTGTGTGTGTGTTGTGAAGACAGAGCGAGAACGCAAAGCTTATTGGGTAGGAATGGGTAAAACCACTGACCTTGGAAGACATGTGACATCACTTCCTGTCAGTTTGCCGCAGTCCTTTCCTTGGGGGCGAGAGGAGGGACACATCGACAAATCTGTAGACTGTCCGTCTGTCTCTCGTGTTCACACACAAACACGCACAGACTTCCTGACCTCTGGCAGACAGTGCTGAGTCAGCTTGTGTAGGTCCTGCACAATGAAAACACACACACACACACACACACACACACACACACACACACCCTCTCTCTCTCTCTCTCTCTGCAGATATCAATCAGTCTGATAGATGATCGGTGAATCTGTTGATTCAGAATTTATAGCTATAGCTGGAAAGGTAACACAGAGTGTCAGAGAGTGGAAGTTGGAGCTGGGCGTGGACCGATATTTTAAGGCTGGTCTTTTGTTTTGTTTTTTTGTTTTTTGTTTTCATTTATAGCCTATATCAGAGGAAAGGGCCACATGTTGTTTATCTAAATTCAAATATGACTGGCTACATTTTGCCAGTTGTCTGAAAGGCACCACTGCATCACTGATGGAGCCCTTGGCATGCAAGTTAAAACAGCCTTCAGGCTCCTAAGCATAATGTTGGCTCTTGTTTTTTTTGTTTTTTTTTTAGATATTTGTGTTTTGTTTTCCTTTTTAAGTGTTGCTTGCTGGATTGAGATGGTCTTGATGGGCGCATTCCTTCAAGATTGTTGTCTATGTTGACCAATGTGTCAGCCTGTAAAAGTGCTTAGGTGTAGATAAAAGTGCTGTTGGGTGAATGAGAGTTGTAGTAGGAAGTGCTTTGAGTGCTCAAATTAAGTAGAAAGGCATTATATACCAGTACAAGTCCATTTACCTGATTGCCACGACTAAGGAGAACAAATTATTAAAAACAAACTTACTTACTTACTTAATTACTTTACTTTATTGATCCCGCAATGGGGAAATTACAGTTAACAGAACACCCATCCAAGAAGACAAACAAACAAACATGGGGAAATAGGTGAACTGTGGCCATGCTGCCCCCTTCTGGGGGTGCTGCCATTAAAAAGACAGAAACAATAGAGAAAACATATAAGGATGAGTGAGGAAAAAAAATCATCTCACTTTGTATACATACACACATACACAGTATAAGGTTACAAAAACCTCTGCGATAGTGCAGGAAGTACATGGCATATAGCATAGGAGCACTAGGATGGGGAGGGTCAGGGATGGAAGGAGGCCAGCGGAGGCGGGGGGGGGGGTCGGGCTGCTGTGGGGCTGACTCAAACTCCCCTCCTCAGCTAACAGTTCACATAAGAGGTGGAAAAAATGTTAATCAGCAGCAAGGTCAAGGGAGATCAGTTCAACACAGGTCAGAAGAAGACAGGATGGCGGGGGCGTAGAGCATCTGATTACAAAACATCCAGGAGAAGACTCAGATAAGCGGCAGTCCAAGGCCGCCAGGGAGCCGAATTTCTGATTCTATGACTTGTTTTGGTTAAGGCTGTACTGATTAATTTGTTGAGAGCCTTTAGTCTTTCTGGTACCTCTCAGTGGCGAAAAATCCAATCCAATCCGAATCCTCTTGGTTCAATCCTTCGCCGTGCAGAAACAGATACCTCTCCAAGATCTAATCCCTCAGAATCAGCTCCAGATATACTGAGTCTGAGTTTGAGACTGCACCTTTCTGCAACCTGTCATAAGCAGCCTTACCACGGCCCAACAGCTGCCCAGACTTCCTGAATTGTAACGACAAGCCAGGTGTCTCCAGGTCCAATTCGGAGAAATCCTAGTGTCAGTAAGCCGAATGTGTATGTCCTCCATCGACAGTAAGGCCAGGCACATCATCTTCCACCCACACAGGAATCCATAACATAGCCAGCCGGGAATGTCAATTGGATAAGAGGGAATAGGGTTCACCTTTCCCCAATCTCCTAGCAAACACCAACCGAACCAGGCTAACATAACATCA